>CAJNSZ010000268.1:39681-59901 GCA_905329745.1 Rotaria sp. Silwood2 | reverse complement strand
AAGGCCGTTGTTGTTAAAAGACGAGACATCTCGTCTCATTCCGGTTTTTCGTCGATGTCGATCTTTTCCTCGTACCTGACAAGTGAGTGCGAGAGATGAATCATAATGGCAAAGTAATTTTCAAATGTTGACAGAGTCTGGCATATTTTTAGAACTTTTGGCATCTCAGAGTCTGCGAAGTTAGTTTTTACTTCTTCTACCATCATCATTTCATTTGAAAACTCGAATTTCAAAGCTGAAACTTATCTATTGTGAAACTTTCACTCATCGCGGCATTCTCACTTGTCAGGTACGAGGAAAAGATACTTTGATACCGCATTCTTCGATAACAAAGCGTTGAGTACCGATATTTTAAGACACAAGATATCAAAACATGTGAAACTTTTCGAAGAATCTAGTTTAATGGATAGTTTTATTTCTACAAAGTTTCCAACTAAGGTATTAAAACCGATTTTTCACTTGATCTGACAAAGATTCACATTTTTGTTGGAAAATATAATTAAAGTTAAAGATTTCATGAAAAGCTAGATGTTTAGTGCTATGGTCGTTTCTCTTCTTTCTATTCTGGTTCTGTCCAATAAAGAAGAAAAACATCAATTAGGAGGAAGATTGAATCAAGATTGCGTACATGGAAGGAACAGATCGACATCGACGAAAAACCGGAATGAGACGAGATGTCTCGTCTTTTAACAACAACGGCCTTAGACAACCAGCTTATTTTGGGATTTTCAAACACTGATCATCACTGATCGATTTGCATGATCTAGATCAAAAATTGAGAGATGCATCAAGAAGTTTTGTCATGAATCAACAAATATGTGCCATTCATCAGTAGTCATGTACGAGAAAATATAAAGCAACAATGCACTGACTTTTAACCTTAGTATTGAGTAAGTTTCAACTTGACACGCTAAGTGAAATGCTCTCGTTTCAAGAAAGTCTGTACTTCAATTAGTATTAGTTTTCAATTACAGAATATTCCAAATATACCGGAAGGCTTCCAGATATTTTCGGAAAAAGCGTCAATTATCCATTTGAGAACCTTAGCACGAATGGTGGCATTAGGATCGAAGACGCATTAAGACACTAAAGATCGTGTATGTTGAAGAGTTACCGACGTCCTTAGTGGTTAACGTCTTAGGAGTCAGATAAACAAATGAGCCCGTTGTTTGAGCTAATCGTGCGACATGAGACCCCATCAACTAAGCTGACTATGAGTAATTGTTTTTATTTGAACGCTCAAGTTGAACAAAAACATTCTCCATCTCATTCCTCTGTCACTCAATCTTCGTTAATACGACTCATCGACTCGTTCTCTTCCAAAATTCTAGATATAGGTGAACAAAGCTTTCCTTAACATGATTCAAATATCAACCGATCTTCGCGGATGGGATCAACTAACACGCTTCGTTTCGAAGTTTGCGATCTGTCTGAACTGCACCCTGTTAAAAATGATTCATGCTTGAGTAAATCTTCGCTGAGGTGCACGATTGAAATACATCGTTTCGAAGTGAACCATATACGTGAATGTGAGCTTCTTTAGAATGATTCATTTGTGAGAGAGTGTTCGCTGATATGTTCGACTGAATCACTATGCTTCGAAGTGAATGATATATTTCAACAGAACTCTCATTAAAATGATTCATTAGTAAGTGAATTGTTGCTGATCTATTGGACTGAAACGCTATGTTTGAAAATGGATCATATATGTGAACATGATATTGCTTTGAACGATTCGTATGTAAGTGAATCTTTGCTGTTGTATTCGACTGAAAGATTATGTTTCAAAATCAGTGATATATTTGAACAGAACCATCCTTACAATGGTTCATTTGTGAGTGAATCCTCGTTGATGCACTTGACTAAAACACTATGCTTAAAAACGAGTGATATAGTTGAACAGAACATTCTTTAGAATGATTCAGTTGTCAAGGAACCTTCGCTAATATGTTCGGCAAAAGTGCTATGCTTCAAAGCGAGTGTTATATTTTAACAGAACTCTGGTTAAAATGATTCATTTGTTCTTAAATTTTCGCTGATGTGTTCGACTGATACGTCTTGCTTCGGGGTGTCGAATATAGCTGAACAGTACTGTGATTAGGATGGTTCATTTGCTAACGAGTCTTCGTTTATGTCCTTGATTCACACAGTTCTTTTCGAGATGCCGGACATAGTTGAAAATTAGTTTAGTTAGGATGGTTCATTTGTCAACAGATTTTTGTTGATGTGATGGACGAAAATACAAATATTTGAAGAAAATGATATATTTGAAAAGAAATCTTTTAAAAAAGACTCATTTGTGAGGAAATTTTTGCTGTTGTGATGAATTGATATGCGTTACTTCCACGTGAAAGATATAAATGAACAAGATCTTGGTTAGAACGATTCATGTGTCCACGAACCTTTGCTAACATGATCGACTGTCTCATTGTGCTTTAAGTCAAACTATATAGTTGAAAAGTACTTTTTTTAGAATGATTTACTTGCCAAGGCATCTGATCGATGCGATATTTTGATACATGTCGATTTCAAGTACTGAACATAGACGAACAGAACCTTGTTTAGGATGTTTCATTTGCCAAGAAAATCTAGCTGATGTGATTAAGTGGCACAATTCGCTTAAAGTACTAAACATATATGAACAAAATTCTTTTTAGAATGATTCATTTGTCATGGAAGCCTAGCTAAGATGGTTGAGGAATACAATTCGTTTTGAAGTGCTGAAAATAGATGAAGAAAAGTTTGGTTATGATGATTCATTCGTCAATGGATCTGCGCTGATGTTGTCGACTGATACAGATTAAGTTGACGTGATTCACATAGATGAATAGAATTCTACTTAGAGTTGTCCATTCGTCTGAGAAACTTCATTGATCTGATCGATCGATAAACTGTGCTTGGGAATGAATAATATTCTTGAACGGAACACTACTTTGAATCATTCATGTGTCATGGATGCATCGCTTATGCAATCGACTCATATATCCTGCTCGTAAGCGTGTAATATATTTGAACAGAACTCTTCTGAGCATTATTCATTTATCAAGATATCATCAATGATGTGGCCAAATGACATACTGTACTTTAAAGCGAATAGTGCTCAAGGATAGAGGTGTTGTTACTGCTGATTAATAGCCACGTCGTATGCAATTGTTCTGACTCCATTAGCTATAGACTTTAGAATAAGGAATATATGTGAACAGGCTACTGCTAAAAATGATTCATTTCAGATTCTTTCATAGCCAGTGTGTTGAACACACAAGCACTGTCTTGCAGTCAGTGTTATACTTGAACAAATCCGTGGTTTAAGAGATTCGTATCTTATGTGCTCCAAAAAATAGGTGGTATTCATTGAGCCTCTATTTTCCAATGATTAAAATAGTTGAATAGTATCCTATTTATGGCAATGCATATGGAATGTAATGTTTTCTCATCAGAACTACCGTATTTTGGTTTGAAGATCGAAGTATACTGGAATGGATTCGTTTTCTGAATTATTCGCTATATATTTGATCATGAATCATGAAGTCTCACATAATACTTGATTTCAAAGCGAATAATATATTTGTGCAGACCAATGCGAGCCCAGTTCATTTTCTATGTAATCTTCAGTCATATACATCTTCTTCGTAGCTACAAAATCAACGAGATGTTATATGTACTTCATGTTAATCAATTTGTTCAACTTTTTGCTAACCATCATGATGTCAAAAAGTGTTGACTTTTGCTGTAGGGTAAACGTTTTATTTGAATCCAAATACTGTCTTAGTCATTCATTACCTCAAAGATCACCACTTTTATCATGCATCGTTAGTTTTCGATCGAAGAAAGCGGTTTATTTGAACAGGAAATTCCTTACAATGATTCATATGACATGCGCTCTTCGACTACATGTTTCACTGTTAAATGCTGCCCAAGAATGAAATAATTGAACACGATTTTGCTCAAGAAAATTCATATGACATGTACTGTGCGATCATCTGTTATACTATTATAGTTTGCTCCGCTGTGAAATAATCGAATAGAAAGTTGGTGAGAATGATTCAATTGCGATGTGCCCTGCGGACTAGGTTCTTTGGCTATTATCGGCTGCATCAGAGGAAAATAAATGAATAGAACGTTACTTAGAATGATTCACCTGACATGAGCTATCTAATCATGTGTTATGCTGTTACGAGTCACTCCCGAGTGAAATCATTGAATTGATTCTTCGTCAGAATGCTTCATCTGCTATGCGTCCTTTGCTAACGTGTTACATTGCTACTAGGTGTCTCAGAGTGAAATAATTGAACAGAAGCTTACTCAGAAAGATTCATTTACTATGTGCTGTGCGTTGACGTTTTCTAGCGTAGACTGTTGCTTCACAGTGAAATAATGGGATAGAACTCTGATTAGAATGATTTATGTGGCATGCGATGTGCTGTTATCTGTTTGACTATTATTGGTTGCTGTAGAGATAAATAACAGAACAGAACTTTACTTGGAATGATTCATCTGAAATGTGCTGTGCAATTATAAGTTATACTGCTACCATTTGCTTCAGTGTGAAATAACTGAACAGAAATTTGCTCAAAGTGATTCAGCTGACTTGTGTTATTCGATTATGTGTTATACTGTTACCGCTTGCTTCAGTGTGGAATAATTGAATAAAACTCTACTGAGAATGATTCAACTGGCATGTGCTGTTCGATCATATGTTGCTCTGTTACTGTTTGCTTCAGTGTGAAATAATTGAACAGAAAATTGGTCAAAGTGATTCCGCTGACTTGTCCTGTTTGATTAGGTGCTGCTCTGTGATAGTTTGATTTAGTGTGAAATAATTGAACAGAAAATTATTTACAGTAATTCATCTGCCGTGTGCTGTTTGATTATGTATTGGACTGTTACCACTTGTTTCAAAGTGAAATAATTGAACAGATACTTGCTTAGAGTAATTCATTTGACATATATTATGTGACCATATGTTGTCTTGTTATAGTTTGTTTCAAAGCGAAATAATTGAACAGAAATTTGGTCTAAGTGATTCAGTTAGCTTGTGCTATTTGATTATGTGCTGTTCTGTTATAGTTTGCTTCAAAGTGAAATAATTGAACAGAAATTTGGTCAAAGTGATTCAGTTAGCTTGTGCTATTTGATTATATGCTGCTCTATTATAGTTTGCTTCAGTGTCAAATAATTGAACAGAATCTTCCTCGAAATCATTCATCTAACATGTGCCATGTGACCATGTCCTGTTCTGTTAAAATCTATTTCAAAATGAAATAATTGAACAGAAAATTCGTCAGACTGATTCATCTGAAATGTGCTGTTCGAGTATGTGCTGTTCTGTTATAGTTTACTTCAGTATCAAATAACTGAACAGAACCTTCCTCGAAATCATTCATCTAACATGTGCTGTGCGACCATGTGCTGTCCTGTTACTGTTTGTTTCATTGTGAAATAATTGAATAGAACTTTCCTGAGAATCATTCATTTGACATGTGTTGCGCGAGAAGGTGTTGTACGGTTGCTAGTCGCTTCAGAGTAAGATAACTGAACAGAACCTTGTTCAGAAAGATTCATCTAACATGTGCTGTTAAATCATCTCTTCTAATATTCTCAATTATTTCATATTGAAATAATTGAATAGAACTTTACTTAAAATGATTCATTTTTAGCGTGATCGTCAAATGAGTGATTTTGTTACGGTTTCCTTCACTAGATGTGAGAACGTGAACAGATATGTTGTCCTAATTGTTCATGTACATCGCGGTGTTATATCATGTGTCATATCGTTGTTCTTTGCTTATAATGACAGCAACTAGACAAATGGAGAGCTAATGGTTAAAATGATTCATTGGAAAAGTGACTGTGAATGACATGATCGAGCTGCATGATTTGTCTGCATGTGTATTATATATTTGAATAGTACTCTGGTAGTAATGATTAATTTGCTTAGTAACGTCCAATGGCATTATCGAGCTACATGATTTATCTACATGTGTGTTATATACTTGAACATTACTCTGCTACTAATGGTTCATTTGCTTAGTGAACTTGAATGGCATGACCGAACTGCATGATTCGTCTCCATGTGTGTTATGTATTGGAACAGCGTTCTCTTAGTAATGGTTCAGATACTTAGTGAGATTGAATTACATGATCGAGCTGCACGATTCGTCTACATGTGTGTTATATACTTGAACAGTGTTCTAATAGTAATGATTCTTATACATAGTGCTCTTGGATCATATCACCCACTTGTTTAGTCTATTGTTAGTAAGTGACATAGCTGAACAAAAGCTTGGTTAAAACCAATTGCTTATGGCGTATTTAATCTTCGATGAGCATATTAACCGCATACGCTGCGTTTGAAGGAAAATACTTGAACAAAGATTTCTTCAGCCATATTCGTCAATGATAAGAGTTGTTCAAACGTGAGCAGCATATAAGCATTGCTTGGGAGAGACTGTTGTACTTGAACAAAGCAATCATTAGAATCATTCAACTGTGTCATGATTTTCGTTTATCAGAATAATGACGAAGGTTTTGTCTCAAGATGAACGGTATACAAGAACCGAAAGATTGTCGTGCCGGTTCACTAGCCATGCAATATGGTATCATATAAAACGCTGAAGCATCTATTCGAAGTGCTAAATATGCAGTGAACAGGACATTTGTGAAGACTATTCAATTCCTATGTTATTTTTTTAATTATATAGCTATTACAGTGACTTACTTCGAAGCGAGTACTATATTTGGACACAAACGTTGCCATGGTTATTCACATGGAACATAATCGAAGATGGTGAATACTATTTAAAAATACTCCTGTTGGAATTCACAATGAACTTGAACGCATTATTTTTAGCACACGTACAATTATAAACTTACGAAAACTTTTGTCACGAGACTTCGAGCATTTTACACTCTTATTTTATAGACTCATATGCTCTTATAGAACTCACTATCTTTATAAACCGTTTATGTAGCCCATAGTATTATTCAATCTAGCATTGAAGGGCATTTGTGTTTGTTAAACTGTTGAAAGGCCTTTTCGGCATTTCACAGTCTAATGCTACACAAATCCCAATCAATCGTAGACTACTTTATTATACCCTCGAAGTATTTTACTAGATCAAACTTTCCTTACGAATAGTTATTATGCACAACATTATTAATCACTAATAAAATTTAGATAAGCGACTAGTTTTTTATTCTTAAAACGCTTGGTTCTACTGATGCTCTTCAGGTGTGGGTGTGGTTGGCTAGTAGGTTGACATGAGTGGTGTATATGTGATTTTTGAGAGAAAAATATTATTCCAAGTTACTTACGACGCATTTCGACTTTGCTGAAGGGTTGTCATAAGGTAAGATTGAAAGGATAATATAATGTGATAACGAATCATATTTAAAAGAATATATATGAAAAATGATAAGGGCTACTAATATAATAATAGCTTTAACAAGGTAGCGCTGGTCTTACGGATTCGTTGTTCCTTCTCTGAAAGAAAACATCGCAGTTTCTCAAGGATATTAGTGTACAAATATTTTTAATTTCAGTTTATGCATCAGATATTTTTGTGAATAAACTTATAACTCATTTCAATACAAGCATAGCTGAGCAGCTCCATTTTTATACCTCAATTTCGAGTCTAGATTCGCCCTCGAAAAAATAATTTTCTTCGCAGTTTGTGTAATTATTTGAGAATCAATCCTCATTTAAAACGTTTCATTTTCAACTAGAAACAGTCACAACGCATTAGTAGGAAAGTCCTCCCGAAGAGAAATGCGTTTTCGAGTAGAGAGACATGCTGCTTCACATTCAAAGGTAGTCTAGATGTTACTTGCGTTTAGAAACTTCTTCGTACGGCAAGTCATTAGTGAAGAGGCATGGCATTAATTCTAAGCAGCTTTATTTGTTAGCGAATGTTGATTTCGCATAGAGTAGTACCTTCTTAGAGCTATTTGATACGAGACACTTACAAAAAGCAACGTAAATTCGCAACCTTTATTTTGCAAAACACAGATCAGATTTATTTCTTGCATTGTCATCAATGTCGATAAACACATACGGGACTAGTTGAGGCCATCCATCACATGAGTTGTAGTTGCTGCTATAGTTTGCAGACCAGAAGCAAGTTTCCTGAAAATAACGTGGGTTTTAGATTTCAAAACACGACAATACAACAGGGCTTTCTTTCTTCAAGAGCTGAAGGATTCACTCAAGTATACATTCCATGGCTTATAACAGAACAAAACAGATTAGGAATCGCATGTAGAGGCGAAGTGAACAATACCTAAGAGTGAATATAAACAAAGAAAAATGATACACAGAGTAGTCAAAAAATTCGTGCGCTTTCAAGCATTTAATCATCGAAAAACATTTTGCTAGTCTGTTTGCAGTAAATATTTAAAGTAGTCCCTATGATGTTCAGTAGAAACTTTCATGCTTTCAATCCATTTCTGGAATGTATTTTGGTATTCGTGAACAGATATTGAATGAAGCTCTTTGGTTATTGCTTGAGCCAAATTTGGAGCATCTGAATTTAGATGAAGTTAACTTTTCAAGACACTAAATAACTAAAAGCCTGAAAGAGTAAGGTCAAGAGAGTATGGTGGATAATCCATAAGTTTGGTTTTTTCTTCTTGAAAATGATTAAAAATAATAACGTTCATATGTGGTTCTGACTTATCATGATACAAAGTAATGTCATTTCTTGTTGATGGCAGTCTTTGTTCATGTAACTTTTTAACTAATTCTTTTAAACATTCATCACGATAATATATGACATTTATTGAAGTTCCAAAAGGTAATTCATGTATATGTAATGGTTCATTTGTCGTAAAAAATTTTCAAACATTATTTTTTCTTCAAATGATTGTCATCTCACTACTGTTGAAGGACGTTTTGCTTTTACTACTTATGCTTTAGATTGTTTTAAACTTCTGTAAATTTTCACTACAAATATCAACATGTCGAGATCGTTATTTTTAAGTGAGCTCATAAGATATCCTTTTTGATGGTATTCTGTCGTATCTACACTACCTTGTGATATATTTAAGGTGATAGCAATATGATGAACACTAATATGTGAATCGTCATTCACTAAATCGTTATCATTATCATAACTTTGCTGAAGAATGACGATTATTGGATGATGATTTCGACGATTATCTCCCATTAACTCTCGTTCACTTGAAAATCGATCAATCCAGTCAACAACTGTTCCAAACAAAATATAACCCTGTCCATAACCAATAGTTAATTCATCATGAATTTGTGTTGTAGTATGACCTAATGACAAACAAGTTCTTATATATAACCCCATACAAAGTTTCTCCATTTGAAAATAGGTAGCGAGAAAACTCACTAAGAATTTACCACAATAGACAGTTGTGAAAATTAGTATTGGTAACTTAATACGCAATGAATGACTGTACTAAAACAGACCAACTTCAGGATTAAAAACAACGAGGATGAAATTTTAGACTGCTACTACAAGAATGTTTTGACTACCCTATGTAAAACTAGTAACTGTAACTTGATTGGAGCTAGAAACTTTTCACTTTTAAAGTGAGACCGGCATTGACCAGATCCTGATGTGAAGACTTTTAGATAAGAATCTCATAAAAAGCTTTTATATGTTGAAAATGATATCTTATTTTGTAAAAACAATTCGAACCATCTACGATAATTTGAAACGAAAATTAATGATAATAATTAGAGAAAATACGGTTTGTAGTGCCTAGTTTATACTCAATTGAGAATGGAGCCTGAAGATGAGCAAAGTTTAAGACAATCAGTTTCTATTCGAAAATTTCCTTCCTTATTGACAACTAACATTGGCAGCTTACCAGTGAAGCAATAGGATACAATTTCTTCCCCTAAAAAAGTAGGGTACGTAATAAGAGATTATCGGTGTGGGTGTGTTGAGCAACTATTATGATAACATTTTACCTTCACGACGAGGATCATTAGATATTGTTTATTTTCCCTGGAAAGTGTAGGACATTTGATTGTGAACACGCTTACACTTTCTAGAACGAAAAGCTTTTCTTTCCATATATGAATAGAACGAGAAAGACTAATGTTTTGTATGGTTTTATTTATTACTGATGATGAAGCAATATGAGAAGAAACATTGGGACTGCTAAGATAGATAAAAAAGCATTGTTTGAGTTTCTTAGAGCAGTTAATGAAGAATGATTCTGTTCGCCTCAAATGTGATTATGAGGTTGATGGTGATTGTGGTTAGGGAAAACCATATTCAATACGTCTTTATTTCTTCATACTTCCCTGTACTTCTTCGCACTTCATTACGCTTTTTCCTATTTTGACATAGGTTTTTGCATAAATTAGCGAATTTCGCACAAATTTCTTCTCCATAGTATTCACTCTAGACAATATCAGAGCAATGATGGGTTATCCAGAAAACCTTTCCTAAGATTTTCGGAGTTTTCACATTTTGACGACTTGAAAAATGAAACAAAATTAAAATTAGAAATTCCATTCTTTCGTCCGGAGTCTTAAGGAGTTCTCTTCAAAATTAGAGTAGCCTAAGTGCTGTGGCTTGTGGTGTATTGGAAAGATATTTGTACACGTGAAAATTCTATTTTGCACTAACGCTTCTGGAAATCTCCGGAACGGCAAATTTTGAAGCCATGAAGAGTTTTTGATGATACGCTTCCATTAGCCGAACATCTTCAGAAAGTTATATAAAAACCACATACATTGTATTAAAAATTGATTTTTAAGGAGGACGAGACCTTAAGCTCTTTTTCAAAATTTATTGTAGATTCGTAGATCATGTAACTTATTTGTGATCTTCGCACCATTTGAATAGTTGCTAACGAGGGAACCTTCCTACATGCCCCCCGCCGATTTCAATGAAACTTTGCCTACATATACTACATAGTGCCCTAGTAAATGTCCTAAAAGGGTTCGGGTTTTTGTTGCTTCCTTCAGTCTTTATGAATATTTTATTCCAACCCTATATGCTCTAATATGAGTACTATATTGGAAAACTCAGTCTTGAGAATTATGTAATATAAATTAGAATTTATCTTTTCTAATATTGTTTCATATCTATTCATACATAGAATACTTCAATAATTTTAATGTTCTCTAATTTCTTCATGGAACCTTTTCGAGAAACTTGAAAGACAACAGCGTCACCGACAGTAAATTAAGAAACGAAAGTGCAATAACGTATTTTTGTTTTCACTAGTAATGAATGTGATAGTCAACAAAAAAATGGCTAATACACAATGACTTTTCACACTAGCCATAACAAATAAATGTAAATTCATCACAATTGTTGATTCTGCATGAGTTGTCTTGAAATGAGAAACATATTTCTTTAACATTTTTAAAAGCTTCTGGATCATTTCGTAAATAACCAGACTGAAACCATGCATATTGTATCATGCGATAGAATGCTTTTGATGATAACTGATTATGTATCAATGAGTTCATTTTTATAATGTTATTATGTCCAGCAAGATTAATGTCTATATTGTACAATCGAACATAATCATATAACTTACGTGCAATAACTTTGTATTGCCTATTGAAGTATACGTCTAAGGGTTGTATCATAGGTGTTGTTCTTTTTGGAATCTCTAATCGTTTTACATTAGTTAATGTATTATAAATTTCAATAGCCCCTTGAGCACCCCAACAATCAGATAATAATAAACATTTATTCTGACCAATAAGTGGTCTGAGTACACTATCTCGCCAGAATTTCACAAGAGAGCCGGTGAGTTTCCCTGATTTACTGCAAGTTAAAACAATGTTATTCGGTTGGAATAAGGTTTTCTTAATGTGTTCACTTAAACGTCCAGAATTTTCTTTCAAACATTAAAATAAAGGTCCAATTAATTTTCCACTCATAGTTATAATCGGTTGTACTGTATATGAGTGAGTAGTATTATTAATGGAACGTACTGTGGCTAGAGTTAGTTTTTCACCTTCATGACTTAATGTACGATTCGAAAACATTTCCACTGAAGGCCGGATTGATCGGTATTTAAAACATAATCTGGATGATAATTCGGAATAACCTTATTTACATCAAGAACAAAATCTTCAGCTGATTGATTAATGATATTTTTATTCAAAATGTCTCGTTTAGTAACCAGTTTGCTAATCTTTCTTGAAACTACATGATGCCGTTTTTTAAATTCATATAGCCAACGATCGCCAGCTACAAAACTCATATCACCTAATTCTGCAGCCTTCTTTAATCTCCATCGTTTAAGATCGATATCATGGACAGATAGTAGTTGTTGTCTTGAATTTTGAAATGATTTATAAACAAAAGAATCGATTTGATTCAGTTTTTTGTCTTTTGGTGCATTGCGTTTCAATATACTTGCGAAATCGATTAATGTAACTTTTATCCTTTACTTTCTTAAAGCGACGTTGAACGCCTGCAAAACTATGCTTCCGCTTTCTGGCCTTTGGATCTTTTTCATCGTAAAACTGCACCACATTTTTCATGTATTCCAATGAGAATTGATGCCGAGCTATGTTTTCGTTTTTACGTTCATCATTGTAATCAGCATCACGTGAATTGTCGTTCCTATTACAATCATCATCAATCTTATCATCATCACCAATATTTTCGTCATCATCTTCATTATTATCAAAGGGAGGATCATCGTCAGCTAATTCAATATTAAAATCAAGATCAAGTGTATCCTCATCTTCAAATGAATATGATGTACAATTCAATATAGATTGTACATTCTTAAATAGTATAACTGCCACTTCCTCATTTTTCGGTCCATTGGTAGATGTTGAAGATATTGTTAAACGTGCAGAAATTAGATTTCCCAAAATATCCATGACATTTTGTGGATTTATCATTATTTACTTCCAGAATGAAACTTAATTGAAGCGTAGGGTAAAATAGTGAATGTACTATCTTTCTTTTCATAACAACACGCGAGATCAACAAGCGGAGAATCATTTAATTTATCATACAAAGCAACAATTTTACACAACTTCGAGAAGCGATAAAACAAACACATGTTCATATTCACTACATAGACTGTTCTCTCCCTTGAAAAAAACGTTTTTTTTTTGTATGTTATAAATAAAAAATTAAAATTATTGAAGTATTCTATGAATGAATAGATATGAAATAATATTAGACAAGATAAATTCTAATTTATATTACATAATTCTCAAGACTGAGTTTTCCAATATAGTACTCCTATTAGAGTATATAGGGTTGGAATAAAATATTCATAAAGACTGAAGGAAGCAACAAAAATCCGAGCCCTTTTAGGACGTTTACTAGGGCACTATGTAGTATGTGTAGGCAAAGTTTCATTGAAATCGGCGGATGGCATGTAGCAAGGTTCCCTCGTAAGTCAAAAACCAGCTGATGAGGCTCTTAAGTGATGAAGACAAAACGCTACGGTTCGCTCGACAGATCACTGAAATAAACACTATTTATTATTGAGGTAATATTCTTTCCCAAAATAAGGATGGTACTCGTACTTTAAAAACTTCAACATTTATATTTTATATATAGCAATGATGTTAATCATTCGTCAAAATATCTCAACAACCTATATAAATCATTCATAGAAGCAATGATGGAAAAAACATGATACTTTTTGAATTTTGAAGTCTCTTAAACTACCATCAAATATCTTGAAGTACATTTCTAACGTCATGAAGATCAAACTACTATAAATAGTAATACGGTGTCTTTAATAGAGCACCACTGACTCTCGATTCCTAACAAGAAAGACTATTTACCGAAAAAGATGGCGATTTTTTATAAATAAATTGTGCTAAATCACAGGGTTGGCATCCCAAAAAAATCTTATCTTAATTTTATTAGCTTGAGAATCAACATTGGATGCTGAACATTTTTTACAAGTTTATTTTCGATTTTATTAAAAATCAAATTTTCACAGCTGGGATCACTCTCGGGTACCGAACAAGTTTTTTATTATCACTCTGTTACAGCTCTTTATGGTTCGATAGTGCTAAGTGTGCTGATTATAAATATCATACATTTTTCCAAAAGCGTTCAGATAATATGAAAGAGCTGAAGCGCTGTCTGAAAGTCTTAAAACTCCGTTTTTGATCTAAAAGTTCATTGGAATCCGATTTAGATACACCGAAAATAGGTTCATTTGATTCGGAATTTTTTTCCCATGAGAGTCTATATGAATTTCTTAAATATTCAAATCTTTTTCTATTGATAAATACGAAATACTGTCGAAAGAGGCTAATTTTGTTACTAATAATTGTATGTTCAGTCATGTGAAGTTATAGTTTCTACGCGTAAACCGGTGAGATTTTATTATCGAATATGCAATTCAATGTGCCCTTTCTGATAAATCATTTTCAACTTAAAATACAATGTCTAGTGAAATACTTTCGCCCTAACCACTGCACTTGAAGGTCAGTATGTTTTTTTTACTAATATTCGATGATTTTCGAGCACTTCAAATCAGTACAAATAGCTACATCGATTTATGACCGCTAAAAGTTGTTTTCACGACTTTTTTATTGTCAGGTTTTCATCTCTAAACCCACTGAGAGGTTACCTGAAAAAATAAACTTCACTAAAAACACTATTTAAGTATCTAGCATCTTCTACTTTTGTCTTCAAATGGCATTTTACGTGTTCAGAACCGTTCTTGTTGCCAAAACGGTTATAGATCGATGCAGCTCTTTATGTTGATTTCATGTGCTCGAAAACCATCGAATATTAGTAACAACAATACATATTGACTTTGAAGTGTAGTGGTTAGGGCGAAAGTGTTTCACTAGACATTGTATTTCAAGTTGAAAATCATTTTATCAGAAAGGGCACATTGAATTGCATATTCGATAATAAAATCTCGCTCGTTTACGCGTAGAAACTATAACTTCACATGACTGAATATGCGATTATTAGTAACAAAATTAGCCCCTTCCGACAATATTTCGCATTTATCAATAGAAAAAGATTTGAATATTTAAGAAGTTCATATAGACTCTCATGGGAAAAAATTCCGAAACAAATGAACCTATTTTTGGTGTATCTAAATCGGATTTTAATGAACTTTTAGATCAAAAACGGAGTTTTAAGGGGCCCCCTTTCCATGCATGAAAATCAAAATTTTTTCGAATTTTGGTTTTTCATCGCTATAGATAACTTTAGTTGTCCTCTATCATTCTATAAAAAATAAATTTTCTATGTCGTTGTTTAGACCCAGAAAAGTCGATTTTTGTAACACCCCTATATGATAAAATGTGATTTTTTAAATTTTTTTCAGATATTTCTCTTCTGCAACTTTTATGAATTCATCTATCGGATTTCATACCTTTAGTTCATCAAAATCTACGTTTTAAATAAATTACCAGATTGATAAAGAAATCAAACAGATGTTGAGTAATTATTGGAAAAAAGAGTGATTATTGTCTTAGTCACAAAATTTATCTATAAGACTTTCACATCAATGATTTGTAAACCAAAAAGTAAAATCTGAGACAATTATAGCTGTATCACTATTTATTCATTACTTGCTCACATGGTTGATAGTAGTTTCGTTCATGATTTCTACTTTTTTCAGACTACGAACGACATTACATAAAAATAAAAATAAAAGTAAGAGACAAGCATCCTACAAGATATTGCTTTGATCGGCTATGTATAGTATCTTAGTATTTAACAGCATCACTCTAGAAACGTGAGAAAAGTTTCATGAGATGCAGCGTAGTCGATCATCTATGAATACTTTGAATACGAACGCAAATAAGAGAATTATTTGAAAGATATTCAGAGTTTCAACTTTGTTTTGCGTTTTTCTCAAAACCAGTTTTTCCACTGAAAAAGTATAGAATCGCCCCCGTTTCTCAGAGATGATGCATCCAATCGAGCTGAAATTTTTTCTACAAGTACTACATGGTGTTTTCGAGGGCTACTTTTTTTTGTTTTGAAAAATACTGCACCGTTGATTTTTGACAGATTTAAAAAAAACAAAGCTCTGTTTAAAAAAAAACATGCATTTTTAGGGGTGTTCTTAGTATTTGGGCCTTTTTATTTGAAAGGAATGAGATAGAAGGAAATAAAAAAAAAGTAGTCCCCATAAAATGTTTCAAGTATCTGTAAAAAGAGTTTCAGCTCAAACAAACACACCATCTCAGAGAAACGGGGGCGATTTCGGACCCCTTTTTTGGCCCTTGTAACCCCAATATCTCCATAAAGAAAGCATTGGGGAATTCTGAGTCTATGGCAACTTTTGTTCTACTCATCAAGATCTATCTGCCCTGAAACTTTCAAATTTTTCTGAAGAGCCTTTCTTAAAAAGTACCGGAAAGGGGGGGGGGTCTACTTAAGGCTTTCAGGGAGTGCTTCAGCTCTTTCATATTATCTTAGCACTTTTGAAAAAAAAAAAAAAAAAAAAAAAAAAAAAATTTATGATATTTATAACCAGCACACTTAGCACTATGGAACCATAAAGAGCTGTAACAGAGTGACAATAAAAAGCTTGTTCAGTACCCGAGGGTGATCCCAGCTGTGAAAATTTGATTTTTAATGAAATCAAAAATAAACTTGTAAAAAATGTTCAGCATCCAATGTTGATTCTCAAGCTCATAAAATGAGGGTCAGCTTTTTTGTAAGTCAAGTCCGTAATTTGACACACCTGTTTTTGCCTACAAGATGAGCGATATAATATTTTATGATCGTCCGATCAGAAATCACCGTATAACTATCGTATAACATTTATCTAGTACACGAAAGGACAGCTTGTGCAATATTCTTCGTAGCAGGCGGCTACAAAGGACTGATAATCAAAAGTTAAAAATATTATTTCAATTCTGACTCGTTTGAAGTTAAGGTTAGAAGTATGTTACTTTACTTTAACTTTAAAGTGAAGTTAAAATGACACTTCTAATCAAAAGAAATAGAAAATTAGAGAAAGATAATTTGAAACTACACGCAAATGCGATTGATATTTATGGCTGAAAACGCAAAGGACACGTAACAGAATAGGAAAACTGGTTCCCCATGAAACATACTTCATTCTTTTTCAATCAAACTGAACGCCATCTAATGATACTGGCAGCACGAGAGAAATTTAACATTATGGTTGCTCAACATATCCATATCCATATCTAAACCTTGTGCACCAATATGTATACAAATAACTTCTTAGACATATTTTAACATATAAATATGTTCAACGCTTGTAAACAATAGCTGTGTATTGCGACTGTAAAAAAAGCGCCGAAACTTGTTTGCAGAATCATAGGTTCTTTTTGCACCCAATATTTTTCGTTCGGTTGCGTTTGATCATCGGAACCATGAATAGTAGCGAATAAATGTGGAAACCTCGGACTTAAGTCCGAGAGTTATGTGTACTTCAAAAAGTGAACGAGACAAATCAGTCATCCTAGAATGCGTGGATATACAAATTAGCTTGGTAAACCTATTCTATAAACAATTGAATTCTATTGACTACTGCTCAACCAATAGGATTTGTGAGCGAATACAGCTCAGATTTGAATTCTTCGCTTTAATTTACCCTTAGAAAGTCGTTCTTTCTATAACTTGATTTCTATTGGTCAGTGCTCAACCAATAGGACTTCGAAACAAGTGGAGTACAGATTCGAGTTCTCCACCCCAGAAAACCTTCAAGCAGCACCTCTTATCGGAAGATAGTGCTCTAATTGTGGATCAGTTAGAGCGTGGACCAGAACAGAACCGATTTCCGTTTATTTATCTTTGCAATAGGTGAGTTAGCCTTCTTGTTGTGTACTCAAAAAGTGAGTACACTACTAAAATCGGTCAGTGTGTCCGTCCGTCCGTCCGTCCGTTTATCCGATAACTTTCGAAAGGAGAGTCGGATCGTGATGAAATTTTCTACACAGTNAACCCTTGAGCTCGGCTCAAATGACATTGGAAACTCAGGAACTCAATATTTGGCTGATGCTTTGCACAAAAATACAGTAATTTTATTTTGTCCTTCATCTCTCTTGTTACTTTATGCACTTCTTCACATAGACACTTATTAGACTTAACCTCATGTCAAATGGAATTGAAAATAAAGATGTGCAAAATATTTAGAGAAAGCACTGTACCGTGTTATCTTGCATAGCATCAGCTAGATATTTGACTCCTTCATCCCTAATTTGATTGCGTTGAAGGTAGAGTTCTCTGAGTCTCTGTGTGAAAAAGTGAACATGAAATTGAGAGTAATGAACAAAAAGAAGAAGTTCACCGTATTATTTCGTAAAGCATTAGCTAGATATTGGGCTCCTTCATTTTCAATTCCATTTGACATGAGGTTAAGTCTAATAAGTGTCTATGTGAAGAAGTGCATAAAGTAACAAGAGAGATGAAGGACAAAATAAAATTACTGTATTTTTGTGCAAAGCATCAGCCAAATATTGAGTTCCTGAGTTTCCAATGTCATTTGAGCCGAGCTCAAGGGTTGTGAGTGTCTTTTTGAATAAATATCGATATAAATTAGAGAGATTAAGAGAAAAAGAAGATTACTGTGTTATTTCGTAAAGCATCAGCTAACTGTCGGCCAATGTTGACAGCCATCTCATTTTGTGTGAGATCTAGTGTGGTGAGTGTCTGTATGAAACAATATAGATAAAAATAAGAGAGAGATAGAAGTTCACCATATTATTTTCTAAAGCAGCAACCAGAAGCTGAACGCCTTTGTCTCCAAATTTATTGCCTTGGAGGGTAAGTGTAGTGAGCGTCTAATTGAATAAGTTAAGATGAACACGATTGTGATGTATCGAGGAAGATAGAAAGAGAGATTTACTGTGTTATTTTGTAAAGCATCAGTCAGATAATGAATACCTTCATCTCCAATTTCATTGTAATCCAAAAAGAGTACGGCTAGGACCTGTGCAATTGAGTACAGGGAGATATGAACAGAGATGGAAGCTCACCATGCTGTTTTGCAAAGCATCAGCTAGACACCGAGCGCCTTGGTCTCCAATTTTATTGTAAGAAAGTTCGATTGTTGTGAGTGTCTGTGTGGACAACTTAAGACGAAATGAAAAAAATTGAAGAGCGAAAGAAGTTCACTTTATTGTTGCGTAAAGCATCAGCTAAATATTGGATCTCTTTCTCTCCAAATTTATTATGAGAAGTGTAAAGTGTAGTGAGTCTCTATATAAAGAAGTGAGAATAAAAATCAAGAAAACGAAGAAGGTAAAATGTTTACCATGTTATGTCGTAAAGCATCAGCTAAATACTGAATCCCTTTCTCTCCAAATTCATTGCGAGAAATGTCAAGTGTGGTAAGTCTCTATATGAAGAAGTATGGATGATAATCAACAAAAAGAAGAAAATAAAATGTTTACCTTGTTATGTCGTAAAGCATCAGCCAAATGCTGAACTCCTTTATCTTGTATGTCAGTTTCTTGAAGGTAGAGTTTTGTGAGACCCTATATGAAAAAGTGAGAATGGACATACACCAAGAATAAAGGAGGAAAGAAGTTCACTGTGTTATTTCGTAAAGCATCTGCCAGATATTGTGTCCCTTCATCTCCGATTTTATTCAATCCAAGATTAAGCGAAGTGAGTGTCTGTGAAAAAAAACGAAGGCAAAATGAAACAGATCAAGGGAGAACGAAATTCACTGTGTTTGCTCGTAAGCCACCAACGAGATGTTTGACCCCTTCGACTCCGATTAGATTGTTGTAAACGTTGAGTGTGCTAAGTGTCTGTGTCAAAAGTGTATACAAATTTAGGAGAAGTGAAAAGAAAGAAAATTCACTGTATTATTTCGTAAAAGATTAGCCAAATGTTGAGTTGCTTCATCTCCGATATCATTGTTGCTGAGAACAAGTGTGGTGAGTATCTGCGTACAGAAGTAATGATGAAAATGAGCAAGTTAAAGAGAAAAAGAAATTCACCGTATTATTTTCTAAAGCATCAGCCAGAAATTTAATCCCTTTGCTACTGATCGAATTGGCTATGAGTTCGAGATTTGTAAGTGTCTGTTTGGAAAAGAGAAAAATGAATAGGCATGATCTATTGGTATGAGGAAATGAACAAAATGAAAATGGTGGAATGTGTCCATTAGACTAGAAAACATTTCAATCTATGCTTTCTAACTTTCTTCTATAAAAACTGAGGTGTGTATACGTCTTGGTTTACAATTTTATGTGAAACCAGTATGCGTCCTGGGTTTCCAGGAAAGAGACACGAAAGTAATATCTCTAGTTTGAATTAATTCTCACTAAAGTCTCGG
>CAJNSZ010000268.1:13009-37431 GCA_905329745.1 Rotaria sp. Silwood2 | reverse complement strand
GGGTGTGGGTGGGTGTAGGTGTGGGGTGTGGGGTGTGGGTGTGGGTGTGGGTGGGTGTAGGTGTGGGGTGTGGGGTGTGGGTGTGGATGTGTGTTTAACTTTTCTTCATCTAGGCCTGCAACCACACTCACACCCCACATCCACTCACACCCATACCCGCATCCAAGGGGGAAACAGCTGACTTCAAGACTTCAAGACTTCACGAGACTTCAAGAGACTTCAAGCATAGCGACTTCAAAATTTTCAAAGACTTCAAAAGGTTTTTGAGACTTCACAGGACTTCATAAGACTTCAAGGGACTTCAGGAGACTTCAAGGGACTTCAGGAGACTTCAATGATTTCATGAGACTTCACGAGACTTCATAAGACTTCATGAGACTTCACGAGACTTCATGAGACTTCATGAGACTTCATGAGACTTCAAGAGACTTCAGAAGACTTCAATAGACTTCGAGACTGTAGAAGTGTTTGAGAAGCTTTAGAAACCCCGTGAACGGAGGTGTGTCAGATTATGGACATCGTATCTCAAAATTCTCAACCTGATTTTATTAGCCTGAGAATTAGCACTCCTTCCTGACTATTTTTCAGAAGTTTATTTTATATTTTATCAGAATTCAATATATTATACCTGAGATACGTCTCAGGCATCAAAAGAAAAATTTTCCGCCGTTTTATTAGAAATTCTTATAGGCTGATAGAGTTAAGTGTGTTGGTTAGAAATATCACATTTTTTTGAAAACCAGTCAGATAGAAAGAAAGATCTGAAGTACTTTCTGAAAGTCCTAAAACATAATTTTCGTCCTGAAAGTCCTTTAAAATCTTATTTGGTTCTTTGAAAATAGTCTCATTCGATGCAAAAAAATTTTCTCCATTAGAATCTGTAAGAAAGTTTTATATATTGAAAACTTTTTTTATCGATAAATACCGAATACCACCCCGATCTGATCATATTGCTTCAACCAGTGATTTTTTGCCTGTTAGAAGTCATCGTTTATACGAGTGCACAATCGAAATTTTTTTGCTGAATACGTAATTTAGTGTGTTCTTTCTGACCACCCGTTTACAACTTGAAACTTGATGTCTTGTAAAGCACTTTTCTCTGCTCACTATTGTTAACACCCAATTTATGTCATTTTTGACTGATATTCGACGACCACATTAATTCGCATTTGGCTTCAAAAAAATATTAAATTTGAAATCAGTATTAAAAACTTAGTCGATCTATGTGTGTTTGAAATTTTTTCTGCAGCTTTTTAGGGTAAATTGTTTACTCTTTAGTCCCTCTCAGGGACAGGTGAAAAAATTACTTTACTCAAAAAACTATGTTGGTGATGTAAAGGAATTTTTAAACTTATTAAATGTCGTTTGACGACAAAAAGACCATTGAATAACCTATAAAACAGTTGTTTTGATTAGGCTTCTGTTTATATACCCCGGAGGGTGATTAGAGAGTAAAAATTGACCCAGAAAAAAGCAGCAGAAAAAATTTCAAACACACATAGATCACCTAGGTTTTTTTATGCGAATTTCAAATTTAATATCTGTTTCAGACTAAATGTGGAATAATCTATTCGAAAATTGTCGAAAATTAGTGAAAAATCACACAAATTGGATCCGAAGAGTAGTATTTGAGCAAAAATGCTTTACTATACAGCGAATTTTAAGTTGCAAACAGTTTCATTACAGAGAGTACATTCAATTATGTATTCGATAAAAAAATCTCGCTGATGCACTCATATAGACTATAATTCAAGGGGGAAACGGCTGACTTCAAGGCTTCAAGACTTCAAGACTTCAAGACTTAAAAAGACTTCAGGAGACTTTAAGAGACTTCATGAGACTTTATGAGACTTCAAGAGACTTCAAGAGACTTCAAGAGGCTTCATGAGATTTCAGAAGACTTTAAAAGACTTTCAAGACTTCATGGGACTTCACGACCGAAGTCTCTGCTGTTTCCCCCTTGGTTTTAACACTATGGAAATTATTACAACAATTTATTGATCAATAAAAACATTTATTAAATAATTACGAATATTTATATAGATTTTTTAATTTAACGAGAGATTTACATATGTAGATGGATGAAATGATTAGACAAATGAATAATAGTTTAAAACGATGTGATGCTAGTGGAGTAGATTTATTAATGAATAATCATCAAAGTTTAAAAGTTGAAATTGATGTTCGACAAGAAAATTTTACTATGTCTATTAATTTAGGTATGTTTTTGCTTTCGAGAAATAGAATCTAAAAGGAAATGTTCAACTAACCGAATACAAATTTGAACTTAACTGAATCGTTCGTAATTAATTTGAGATACTACGAATCGAACTGTATCTATCTTTGAAATATTCCTTCATTTCTTAATCGAATAATATGATCAGCAAAAGCTATGAAATATTGGTTTAAAATTAGAATTTTATGTTTTTTTTTCGTAACATAGGTTTGAAATTTATATTAGACATATACTTTTGGAGTTATGAGCACATCTATGGAAGCTCTGAAAATAATGTTTAAACGGATTTTAGAGCACAAAAAAAAAACAAAAAAAAAACTGTAGCTTCTCAAAAGAGATACTTTTTAATTAAACATCATAGTTATTTAAAGTTTCATATAGCTATTTAAAATGTGACGCCTCTACTATACAATCGTAACTATTTGATTCAAGTAGCTATTTAAAACATTGATAGCTATTTAAAGAAATGTATACAGTTATTAAATTATTTAAATAGCTGATTCTGATTTCTTTCTTATAGAAATTCGAATCAGTTTTTATTGCATGACTGACTATCGAAAATTTGTAAATTTATTTTTTCGCGAATAGTTATTAAACACCTCAAATTGTTATGATAATTTTTTAATAATTCTAGTTTTGAATAGCTCATAAAAAATAATGTACATTAATAGACTAAATGTTGAGAATGAATGGTGTAACTATTTGAACAATAATAAATACTTTTCATTCAATTCCATAATCTTCGTAACTTCTGCTCGAAAAGAATCAGTAGCATTAAAAATAACAGATCGCATTAATTGGAATGGTTGCTTGTGAAAACATATATTATATAGGTAAAGAAATACATGAGAGATATTTAGTTAGCTATGAGCATGTTTATAGAAGAATTCTGTATTAAAAAAATATCTGTTTTGAAAATTAGATATTTGAGGGGTACGTAGTGGTGATATATTAGATTGAATCACTATGATATTTTCATTTTGGATTTTTTTCCCAATCTTCTCTACTCGAGAACGATTAGCAACGTTAAAAAAAACAAGTAAGGTTCATCGACGTTAAAAGTCGATTCACTGGGCCCTAGACTGAGCAAATGAGACAACTGCTAGTACATTGCAGTACCAAACATTTTCATTCAAATTCTCACTATGAAGAAGAATGTTCCATTTGATTCGAGTGACATTAACAAGATGAGATGAAGTAAAAGGATTCAGCAAAACAAAGTACTGGGAATAAAACTAACAGATAATACAATCTTTTAGTCACTGAAAACATTCTCTTACACCACTTGTTTTAACGACATAGTTGCTTATAGTTGCGTGNTAGGTTTCTCAAAAATCTAGTCGGTGAACATTTGCGGATCGTTAAATGATCGATCGCTCTCTACTATGTGCATCAATTATAGATTGTCTCGCAGAGTATGCTGGGTTTGAATTTATCAGATGTTGAAAGCGTTGGAGTGTATGATAATTATGCATCTGAAATAAGTTAAACATACGAGAATAGGATGGATGAAGATAATATAGACTAGCCATTGAGGAAGTTTGCGATTTAATTCGAGCAAAAACTTGCAGAATAGAAGCAGGCTAAAACTCGACATGAAGCGCCGAAAAAAGTACAAAGTGCTATTCTATCACTTTCGGCTGTGCACATCACTCAAACCATTATTTCAATCCCTTGCTGGTATCACTCGAGAAAAATATTATTTGATGTGTCTGAAGAGTCGAGTCCTGCACATTTGACTCGACTCGGTTTCGGTCTATGACCTACACCCACACCCACACCTTGAATATTATGGAGTTATGAAACAATTAAAGGGATCTTTGTATCTTATTCATAATCTCTTTTTCTTTTTCATATTATCAATTGAACAATTTAAACATGATCTTTCTTTCTGTTTATTCAATTGTGATAATTACGAACAAATATATAAAATTTTCGACAGTTAATACTAAACAGACTTTTGTTTTTTGATTATCTTTTATACGGTTTATTTTTATTTAACAATATAATAAAGAAAAATCTTTTTATTGAAGAAAAAAAAAGAAAAAAGTTTTAGTTATAATTAAAATATCATAGACATTAGTTTGCTCTATCAGACTGAGTATTGAAAATAAGAGATAAATAGATCATTGATCTATTACAGACTTCATCTTGTTTTACATGAAATATCTGAGAATAAAGGTTGTTCTTCTTTTCAACGAAATAACTTCTCTTATACAAAAAGAAAACGAAAAAAGAATGAAATAATTAGTGAGCTCGAAGTTATTTCTGTTGTTTTTTGTAAAACAAATGCCTTGTGGAAAGACAGGTTTCTTGTTGTGCGTGTCAATGATAAGACCGATTTCTCGTCTATAGAAGAAAATTTTTCTGCATAAATATCTATGAATGGTTTATTTTTCTTTTGAATAATATATAGATATGTGTAATAAAGTTAGTTTTTATTTTTTAGATAATAATAATGATGACAAATGATTCATCACAAATAACTAATTCACTAATAATATCAGTATGTCTTAGTTTCATTGCATTAATAACTGAAATTGGAAACATAATCGTAGTTTTGGTTTTTTATTATGATAAAAAGTTATGAACTGTTAATCGTAATTCAATAAATTTATTTTATTTTATTTAAAACTTTCTTTGTTTTTTTTTCTTTTAAAGATTATTTTATAATGAATATGGCAATAGCTGATTTTTTAGTTGGTTTCTCCTGTATTCCATTTTATATTCCATTTAGGTTTTTATATTTATTTTAATATCGAAATAAAACTTTTATTTTACTCTTTTTTAAAATAATTTAATGTAAAACAATCATGGCCGTTTGGGCGTCTTTTTTGTAAAATTTGAGTAATATTATTTACTATAAATAATATTTATAAAAAGAAAATTCTTTAATTAGGTAATAGTAGATGATGCAGCAACAATGGCTACTGTTGTTATTGGTATCGTAGCCATTAGTGTTAATCGTTATTGGTCAACAGCTTATCCGATTTCTTATAGAAAATATGTTCGACAATATTTTGTTTATTTAATTATGACAGCCGTTTGGTGTCTTTCGTTTAGTATATGATTTATTTACTAATCAAAAAACAAATTAAGAAAAATAGTTTTAATTAATTTTGCTCCTAGTATTTGGTTAATAAGTTTATTTGATAAAAATGAAGAAAATCGAAAAGATTGTTCCGGTGATTATAATCATGCATTTATTTATATGTTAATAGAACAATTTAATTGTTTTATTTGACCATTTATTATTTTATGTATACTTAATTTATTAATTATGTTAAATATGTAGAAAAGAACAAGAAAAATGACTAATATTAAAACGTATAATTCAAATAATAAGAAAAATTTTTCTAATCAACCAAACATTAGAAGAATTGATCCTTCTTATTTAAATCGTCGTAAATTGTTTAGAATAAGAAGAGAATCTTCATTAAATTATCTTGAAATAATAACGTATAAAACAAATTTTATTCAAGAATATTCACCAATAACTCAAAAAGCAACGTCGAATTAATAAAAAATGTTCAAATTTATATTAAGAAATAAAAGGATATGTTTTATTTATTTTTCTTTAACTATACATATATTTTTTATTTATTGAAATTTTAAATTAAAAAAAAGAAATAATAATTCAATACGAACTTCATCTCAATAAGAAATTTTATTAAGTATATCTTTAAATAAAAAATCTGAAAAATGTAATAATTCTTCTTTTGTTATTTAATTCGTACTTTTTAACACAGGTTCATCATCATCGTCATCATCATCATCATCTTCATTATCATCATTTTCATCTTCATCTTGAGTTAAAGGTTCTTCCAGGCTTTTCGGACTTGACTTTGCTGCTTTGAGTCGTTTTTTTGTTAATGGTGTATAAATAATTAGTGGTATTGCATTCAAACTTGTCAAATCTAAATCGGTGAAAGCTTTCAACCACGACGAGTCAATAATACCACTAGGTTTTTGTTCTTGCAATAGAATTTCTTTGATTATAAATAAGTTTCCATCTTGTCTTCCCACTGTTCCAATAATAGAACCAAATAAGAACCTAAAATGAAAAAGGCATTAAAATATCCATTAACCAAAAATATACTATCGAACAAAGAAAAAGGTATGTGGTTTTTGAGAAATAAAAATGTCCTCACCTTTCGATAGCATTACCCACTTCGGCGGATAATGCATGCGTTGCTGGTGTGCTAAAAAGTTCATTTCGTTTGTTCATGTGTAATCTATTAGATCTCATAAGACGGCCACTTTTAAAAATGCTTGCGTGACCAAGTTCGTGTAATGTTTTAGCAAATAACAGAAATGTTTGTTTAGCTATAGTTGTGCTTGAAGTTCGTTTTGAATTTTCTAAACTCAAAATACCATTGATCATTGTTGTACCGTATAAAATTTTATCATCTGTATTTGATGAATCGATTGACTCATCGCCACGAAAATTGCTATAATCGTCTGTTAAACTCTCAACATCATATTGCAAATCTTGCACTAATTGAGATAGAAAGTATTTAATGCGATCAGAATATTGTGAACTCGTCTTTTGATCGAAAATCTTGACCAATCTTAGTTCTTGTATTGCCGCATGTGCAAAAAATACGTTCAAATGTTGATTGTCTATTAAATCTTCGACCATATGAAGTGCTTTGATGAATGATGAAGATTGTAATAATAACGCATTAATTCGTTCTGAATTGAAATATTTAAATCTCGTTGGTATTGACTGGTAAGAAAAGAAAAAAAGCTTAAGAATTAACAAATAGTTGATTTATTTTTGTGAGAAAGAAAATTAGACACAGTAGATACATTTCTTATATCATACTTGATCTTTAGAAACAACAGTATAACATTTAATCAGATATCAGTAATGAAAAAGAAATGACTAAATTCCCTCAAAATACAGAATAGGCCAACGAGGAAACATTTTCAACTGTTCAATCAGTTATTTTAGTGAAAGACACTGTTTTATAGTTTATCGACTGTGCTGTCACAATAATTAGAAAGACTTGCTATTTTGAATTGAAGTTATCAGGATATTTTACTCACAAAGGAACTCGTTTGCGAGCAAAATTTCAGCCCGAAATATCATCATTCAATTATTTGTTATGTACTATACCATAGGGTTAAATTGCGTTAAAATGTCGATAACTATAAAGAGAAGATCTGAGAGCAATTCTAATACCCATATTTCGAATCAAAATAGTCGATAAATTGTAAAACAGTACCTTTCATTAAAAAAACTGATTGGACAGTTAAAAATGTTCCCTCGTAAGAATAACGTCATGATAAAAATGAAGTATCTTCATTGCTACTCAATCAAATAGACTGAAATGATGACGAGTGATAGAAGTTTATAATTTTTTGATACGAATAAGTTAAGCCAATATTGATTTGAGGTATTTTTGTTAGCTTCATGAAATCAATGTGAACCGTTGTCAAGTAATAGAACTAGATGCATGGTATTTCATGGATAACCTTTAATTGTCATCTAAGAAAATAGTGACAATTGATCAAAATGAGCTTTGTCAATAATATTATGCTGACTCACTGACAGTATTTTTTCCGTACTGACTAGTTCAAAAGTCAGTTATTAAGAAAATTTTTCATATTGAAACAATGAAAATTGACCTTAGCAAGAAACTATATTTTGGTACCAAAGGGGCTGCAATTTTGCGCTTCACCAATTGTTTACTGCTTTCAACCTATCAGTTAACTAATTTAAAAATATTGCTGTGTTCTCAGTATAGTATCATTCAATAAGGTTCTCATGAAGTTCTTATTATTCTTTTAGAGAGTAACTGAAAATGATCTATCATATGCTTCATCTGTCTTTTTTCTTGATCGATATTAGTAGTATTAATTTACATTATTTGTATGCGAAGAACTTCAAGTAAACGTTGAATACTAACAAAAGAATGAGCCCATTCGAATGTGCTGAAGTGAAGATATTTTCATTTTTAGTTAAATACTTTTTAATGTCATTCCTATTTATTAAAAAACAAACATTCTGACGATACAGACAAACAAGAGAAGACATTCTGAAAATTTGGTTAGATTTAAGAATACTATGCTTCAAGTGTGTAATATAAAAGAAAACAAAATATGCTTACCATTTGTTTATCAGTTGTGAAATCATTGTTTGCTGTTGACGTGATTTCCTTCTCAGTTAAAACTTAAAAATAAAGGAATCTTTTACTAAATGATAAGTATTCTTATTCGATATCATTATTAACCAATTTTCTGTCGACACATCAATCTTTTGTACTACCACTACTAATTGAAAGTGATTTACTGTAATCTACAAGTTGAATATCCGCCTTCGCATGGATACGACACTAACGGGTAAGACTAAATCATTCTTGTTCAAGCTGAATATTGCTGCGAACATGTGTATCCACATATTACTTCAATTAAAGGAGTAACTCGACCCATAACTTGGACATTGATGCCAGTTGCATTATTTTATCACTCTAATAATATCCACATGTACATGTCACTACCAAAAAACTCTTATATACTACGTAGTCACCTCAAAAAAAGAGAAAAGAGACATGGTGTCAAGATCAACGTTAGGAGAAAAATCATGGAGAGAAAAGTCAAGACAACAACTGTAGTCAGATCTATAGGGTATTTATTGTTATATTTAGAAAATAGAAATCTTCGCCTTCAATAAGTGGACTTAATAATTAATTGAACAAAATCGATTTATACTCACCGTATTCATCTGAAGATGATCGTTTTCGTGTAGACATCAATTAATCAATAAATAAAAGAATGTGTAGATCTATAAATTAAAAAGAAAAGAAAAGAAAAACACATTTCTGGTTTATTAAGGTCATCAACAGCAGACTTTGATTTAAAAAAAAGGAAAATTAAATCAGCCAATATTTATAGTAAACTTTTCTTCTTAACATATTTATTACTTGATCTAAAGCTAGGTTTGCTAAAAAAATAAATTTAAAAAGTGAAATATCTGGAAAAAAACTATTTGGCGAATGTTTTAGGCTATTAATTTTTTAATATTTACCTAACCATACGTCCACACTCCAAGCAGGTTTCACCAAAGATTCACAAGTAAGACTCGCGTCAGGATTCATTGTTACAAGTTTCGGATGATTCTTTCGACAAGTATCTTTGATTTGCAGAAGATAATGACGAGATAAAATATTTCTCGAGATATAAGAAAAAGTTAATTTATGTTCGATTTATTTTCAACTGTTCTGCGCATACATTTCCACATAAGTACAAACAAAATCAAATAAAAAAAAAGTCAAATTAGGCTCACAACGAAGAATTTTTGGCACAATTGCAAAAGAACCACACTCTATATGAATTAGTGTATTTGACAGGGCACATCAAAGAGTGTGAATGTCACAACGCGATTCTTCCGCAATTTCACACTTCTTTATGATTTGGATGAACTAAGAGAAATGAAAACTATATATGCATTGTCACTAGCACCTATGTGTCATGTGATAGACACAAGTAGCCATATCTAAATAATATGAAAAGTACTATTTTGAAGAATTCGTAATCTCTTTTCAAAAGAATCTTCAGTTTTACGAAAAATATAAGAATATAGGAAAAAAGTTTGTAATATAGTCAATTATGGGAAACATTTCAACAATACAGGAAATATAGGACAAGTACAAAGTCAACTCAGCTAGATTTTTAGATGGATATATCGTCTTATGAGATGAATGACATTTATTATAGTGAATTAATTCACTCTAAAAAAACCAAGACACAAGATATGCATACATAAGACAGTTCATGCGCTGATACAAGACACTGAACAAATTCTGATTGGTTCATCTGTCTTTCATTTAGACATTTCAAGTGTCAACGGATGACCGATTTTATACATTTGATCGTCTTAGTCGCTTCTGGTTGGATTCTCTACACCAATAAGAGAAATGTCTTACACGTATCTTACTTAGACATTTCGTCTGATCAACGAGTTGCTAATTCCAGAAATATTTTTCATAAAACAATTCAAAATTTATCCCATCATTTTTTTCAAAGTTAGCTTCACATCTTATCGAACATAATGTAAAAAATTTTTGATTTTCTTTATAAAATGTTCAATTGAATTTAAAAAATAATCGATAAGAAAAAATGTAACATTATTTTATAAAAAATATTTTTTTTTTATTCCACACTATTCGTATCGAAACGCAGTTATTCCTGGAATTAGCAACTCGTTGATCAGCCGAAGAATCAAAGAGAAATGAATCAAAGTTGTTTTGAAGATTTATGGGTAAATATATGTTCGAAATATTAGTGTAGTCTAGAAAAATAAATATAAGGTAGCGACATATGAAGGTATTCTAAAATAAAATAAGTATTACTTATTTTAATAGTTATAAGTATGCACAGGAAAGTTAGAACTAGGCGAGAATGTACATTAAAAATCTATAAAAAGTAAACAATCTTCGATACAAAGCAAAACTTACTATTCAATCAAGTAAGACTAGCAAACGAAATGTTACGTAAATATGTACTAAAACTTAGGTTACTTCTAAATGAACAATAATGGCCAAAGTAATTATTTAAAGCTACTGCTTTTAGTCGATTCTAAAACAGTTGTATCATTTTAAAATATTTTACATGAAATGTATTTTAATGCATTTACATGCTTTGTGTGTGATTCGCTAGTCGTGCTTGAATTAGAACAAAGCACAAGACCTTTTAATATCTTTTCTACTTAAGTGTCTAAAAAAATAAGACGCATCAATATCTATTTGATTCAAGTGTCTGAAACTAAGACGCATCTCACGTCTCAACTAGACTATAGACGGATACACCGTCTTGCAAGATACATGGTATTTTTAGAGTGATTTCTGTATCAAAATAATCCAGATACGGCAGCACGTTCTCTCTATAGAATAATGAGGTGCCATCAAACAGTGATGACTCCTCACTGATGAGTCATCAAGCCAATGTCGTATGATGAGCACACACACTTGTCACACTAATGCAGTAGTTAGTTAGTGATAGATACCCGTCGTCAGAAGTGAACCAAATTCGAGTCCACACTTTATACATACATTACATCCAGGTTCACTGATAATTTGTGTAGAAACTTCACAAAAGATGTCGCATGCGACTGAGATAATTTTGATGCATTTAATAATTATTTTCTTCAATTCTTTTCGCTCTGAGTACCTATTCACAAACTTGGATTAACGTTGACTTTGTTTTCTAACGTCTGTAAGTTCAAGTTCAGATTGTTGAATCAAAATAGCTGAGTATCATTTTACAAAAAAAACTTAACAAGAATTTAATATTGCAAATTCGTAGAAGTTTAAAAGCTTCCTGAACATAGTTCGTATTTTGCTAGTATCATTTTATAAGTGCATGTAAAAATTTATTAAATTTGCAGAGTATTTCAAGGACTCTCCCTCGGACAAAAAAAAAACGGCCTTTTTCCATTTGATTTTTTCATCACTTAGTATATTGTTTTAAAAAAACAAAATATACCACAAGATGCAGCGTGAAAAGAACTACAATCTTCAAAAGACAGCTTATTTTATAATTGCAATTTTTGTTTTCAAAATGGGCCAAATTCTGAGCCACTAATTTTTGACATTTCGAAAAAAATAATTTTTTTGGTACACAACGAATTCGTTTTTTTCTTGTTTCATCTTTTTATCATTTGATATGCTTTACTAAAAAGAAAAGAAAATACATCACAAGATGCAGCGTGAAAAGCTCTACAGTTTACAAAGAACAGTTTATTCTATAGTTGCACTTTTGTTTTCAAAATGGACAAAATTCTGTGCGACTATTTTTTGACCCCGCAATCAAGATCATTTTTTGGTACACGATCAATTTCTTTTCTTATTGTTTTGATTAATGAATTGTATCTAAAGCCATAATCGATGGCCGAACAATGAGATAAAGTTAAAAATAAAGATTCATTAATTGATGACATAAGGAAAGGAATTCATCGTATGCCAAAAAATGATCTTTTCCGTAGCATCAAAAATTAGTCGCACAGAATTTCGTCTATTTTAAACACAGAAGATTCATATATAAAATAAGCTGTTCTTTGTAAATTGTGGAGCTTTTTATGCTGTAGCTATGGCTTATTTTATTTCTTTAATAAAGCATACCAGGTGATCAAAACATGAAACAAGAAAAAAAATGAATTCGTCGTGTATCAAAAAATTTTTTTTTTCGAAATGTCAAAAATTAGCGGCTCAGAATTTGGTCCATTTTGGAAACAAAAAGTGCAATTATAAAATAAGCTATCTTTTGTAGATTGTAGTTCTTTTCACGCTGCATCTTGTGGTATATATTGTTTTTTTAAAACAATATACTAAGTGATGAAAAAATCAAATGGAAAAAGGCCGTTTTTTTTGTCCGAGGGAGACAATAGTCAATTACTTATTTTAAAAATGAAAATCACTAAATGTATATGTAATATAAAAATATATAAGAGGAAAATTACACCAAAAGTTTTTACTGTAGTTGTCACGTGTTTTACTTGAATAAGCTGAAAGAAAACCACAACAAAGAATTTTTGCTTTTTTTAAAATTTAAGTGTCGAGCAGAAATATAGATGGAATTTTAATATGGAAATGGAATAAAGAAGTCTGTATTTTTGAACACCATTCGCAATGCTCATAGTCGACGAAAGGTTTAGAAAAAAATGTTAGCTAAATATGTTAAAATATCACTAAGATTACATGGCAATAAGAACATTATTTTGGTCCAATAGAACCTGGGTGTGGGCGTGAGTTTCGAGTGAGGGCGTGGATGTGGATGTTGGTATTAGTTTCACACCCACACCCACACCGACATGCAGTACCCTCAAATAACTATCTATGAGTAGGGGTGGGAAGTTCCCGTTACGTTCCCGGGTAACGGTAACTTTTCTGTTACCAGTTACCCGGGAACGGGGTAACGGTCGGTTACCCCGTTCCCAGGTAACTGGTAACTTTTCCCTTACCAGGTACCCGGGAACGGTAACGGCCCGTTACCAGTTACCTGGGAACGGGGTAACGGAAAATGCTCTCCCTCCTATTTTCATTATGAAAATGATTTTTGAAAAAAAAATTTTTTTTCGAAATTTTTTTTAATGCAGAAATAGACTTTTTGTGAAAAAATAATTTTTTTCGAAAACACCCCAAAATTTTGTTGTAAAAAATTTTGTTTACTAAAAAGATTTGTTTACCAAAAGATTTTTTCAAAAAAGATTTTTATAAAGAAAATAGGAAGGAGAGCATTTTCCGTTACCCCGTTCCCAGGTAACTGGTAACGGGCCGTTACCGTTCCCGGGTACCTGGTAAGGGAAAAGTTACCAGTTACCTGGGAACGGGGTAACGGACCTTTACTCCGTTCCCGGGTAACTGGTAACGGAAAAGTTACCGTTACCCGGGAACGTAACGGTCTGGTAACGGTAACTTCCCACCCCTATCTATGAGTTCTCAGTAGTTATCTACAATCTTCTGTGATGAAACACCTGTGACGTGTGAAATTACAATCACATGAGAGATATTTATTGTATTGATCATCAGCCTTTTTGCAAGGGGGAAACAGCTGACTTAAAGACTTCGAAAGACTTTAGAAGACTTCAGAAGATTTCAGAAGATTTTAAAAGAATTCAAAGGACTTCAAAAGACTTCAAAAGATTTTTCAGACTTCACAGGACTTCATAAGACTTCATGAGACTTCACGAGACTTCATAAGACTTAATGAGATTTCATGAGACTTCAAGATACTTCAGAAGACTTCAATAGACTTCGAAACTGTAGAAGTGTTTAAGAAGCTTTAGAAACCCCGTGAACAGAGGTGTGTCAAATTATGGACATCGTATCTCAAAATTCTCAACCTAATTTTATCAGCCTGAGAATTAGCACTCCTTCCTGACTATTTTTCAGAAGTTTATTTTATATTTTATCAGAATTCAATATATTATACCTGAGATACCTCTCAGGCATCAAAAGAAAAATTTTCCACCGTTTTATTAGAAATTCTTGTAGGTTGATAGAGTTAAGTGTGTTTGTTAGAAATATCACATTTTTTTTGAAAACTAGTCGGATAGGAAGAAAGATCTGAAATACTTTCTGAAAGTCCCAAAACATAATTTTCGTCCTGAAAGTCCTTTAAAATCTTATTTGGTTCTTTGAAAATAGTCTCATTCGATGCAAATTTGTTTTCTCCATTAGAATCTGTAAGAACGTTTTAGATATTGAAAACTTTTTTTTTATCGACAAATACCGAATACCACCCCGATCTGATCATATTGCTTCAACCAGTGATTTTTTGCCTATTAGAGGTTATCGTTTATACGAGTGCACAATCGAAATTTTTTTTGCCGAATACGTAATTTAATGTGTTTTTTCTGACCAGCCGTTTACAACTTGAAACTTGATGTCTCGTAAAGCACTTTTCTCTGCTCACTATTCTTAAGGCCCAATTTGTGTCATTTTTGACTGATATTCGACGGCCACATTAATTCCCATTTGGCTTCAAACAAATATTAAATTTGAAATCAGTATAAAAAACTTAGTCGATCTATGTGTGTTTGAAATTTTTTCTGCAGCTTTTTAGGGTAAATTTTTTACTCTCTAGTCCCTCTCAGCGACAGGTGAAAAATTAATTTACTCAAAAAACTATGTTGGTGATGTGAAGGAAGTTTTAAACTTATTAAATGTCGTTTGACGACAAAAAGATCCTTGAATAACCAATAAAACAGTTGTTTTGATTAGGCTTCTGTTTATATACCCCGGAGGGTAATTAGAGAGTAAAAACTTGACCCAGAAACAAGCAGCAGAAAAAATTTCAAACACACATAGATCAACTAGATTTTTTTATGCGAATTTCAAATTTAATTTCTGTTTGAGACTATATGTGGAATAATCTATTCGAAAATTGTCGAAGATTAATGAAAAATCACACAAATTGGGTCCGAAGAGTAGTATTTGAGCAAAAATGCTTTACTAGACAGCGAATTTTAAGTTGCAAATAGTTTCATTAGAGAGAGTACATTCAATTATATATTCGATAAAAAAATCTCGCTGATGCACTCATATAGACTATAATTCAAGGGGGAAACAGCTGACTTCAAGACTTCAAAAGACTTCAGGAGACTTCATGAGACTTCAGAAGACTTCAAGAGACTTCAAGAAACTTCAAAAGACTTCATGAGACTTCAAAAGACTTTAAAAGACTTCCAAGACTTCATGGGACTTCACGACCGAAGTCTCTGCTGTTTCGCCCTTGCCTTTTTGTTTTTGAAGATTTATTCATGTCACAAAAGTAAATGACAATATTTCAGCATGATTTACATATCGTTGTTCCAATGATACAAAGTTTTGCCATATTTTTAGAATTTCTCCTTTCAAACAAACAAATTTATTTGATGAATTCATTAAACGTTTCAGAAAAAAAATTCTCTTTTCACTTGACTATATATTAAATTATTTTATCAGCATCTTATTCATTTTTGTGATGCAATAATACATGCTTTTGTTCAATCGAAATTAAATAGCGTTTATTCAATGTAGTCGAATTATTGTCATCAATGTCGATGACGATTGTTGTTGTGCTTGATGATTCATGTTAAAATCTCTAGCCACTTTTTTTTTTATAAAATTCTTGTAGTTTCTCGTTCTTCAAAATGGATCCACAATCAGATCAATCCAATTTTAGGGTTTCTAGCCAGATATAACATGCTTCACAAACGAATGAAATATCTTCATCAAAGAAAAATAAAACGAAGAAATTCGATTCCTTTTTTATTGTTCGAGTTTCTTTTCCTCTTCTGCCAAAGGAAAAATGAAGGACCATGCGAGAATTTTCCCTTGAAACAGCCGGAGCTCTCTCTCACCTGTACATACCGATAGTCGCAATATCAAAATGTCTATCTATTCTGGACGTATTGTGTCCAATTTCCTCAGCAAATCAGCTATTCAAGTTTTTTTTCAATTATATAGTAAATAAATCACACCAAAAAATCATTTTGCTTTCTAACATGTCAGTGACAATATCTTGTTTCCGCATAACGTGATTAATTAACTAAAACAAGCTTTCATTCTATTGACCAACATCGTGTGCAACATCTGATAACGATCTTTGATGAACGAAACAACGGTCCGCATAACTTTTCATTTCACTACAGAGTCATCCCGAAAAAGGCAAATACACTAACTTCTCAATAGTAACAGTTCGCTGCTTACAATCATCTGTTCAACAAAGTACAACGGATGGCACTATCACGAAGTCTGACAAGTTTTACTTTTTTTTCTGCCTGCAGAATGTTGCTCTGGCAGATCCATTTTGCCATCAACCCGCTCGTTTTCGTCATCGCAACATGTATTCGATCAGAGTTGATTATTTACTTCTTGGTAAGTTGCAATAAACAATTTCTCTCGTTGATGTGCAGTGCACAACATCTTTGCTGTCCTTACACATACTATGTGAGAAGAGACGATTCATTAACGACGACGTTATAGCAGAACAAGTCTACTTACCTGAGCAAGAAAAATCCATTGATATGCAAAGTAAGAAGTTGAAATATAGTGGTTGACGCGTATATCTTTCATGAATGAAAGGAAAAGATAGAACGCAAGTGAAATGTGTTAGAACAGAAGAAATATCGTGCTCTACATACTGACAAGAGAAGTTGCTTATAACAACCTACCAAGAGGTAAATGATCAACTCTGATCAAATGCATGTTGCGATGACGAAAAACGTGCGGGCTGGTGGCAACACTAGTCTGCCAGAGCAACATCCTTCAATAATAAAAAATTTAATACTTGTCACACTACATGTAAGTGCTCTGTTTTGTGGTTTTGTTCACGACATGGTGGTAAATAGCGAACTGTTGTCATCGAGTATGTTAATCTGGTTTCATTTTTTGCGATAGACATTATGCTCAATTTATAATTATATGTGCATTGTACAAAGACAAAATATTATCACTGACGTTTTTGAAAGAATTTTTTTTTCTGTCTGGTTTATTTAGTACATCATTGAAAAAAATACTATTCAATTCTCTATTGTAGTCAGTGCGATAGTTAAAACTGTCTTTTAAAAAGTTGATAGTTGAGGAAAATAGGCAAAAGTTAAAATGGTAATAATTCAGATTATAAGTATCAACAACAGTTTTAATTTCCAAGTCGAGTTATAATGATCATGTGTACCTATAAGTATTAAGCATGTTTACTCGATTAACGTTTTGAATTTTTTCGTAAATTTAATTAGACTGAAATAGTAATTATTTCGATTTAATTGACATGTTTTATAAATGAATAAATTAAGTTATAGATATTTCATTGGTCTTTACTTTAATAACTTAGTATTTATAGATTATTCTTTGAGTTGTTTCTTATATGTTTAGGTCGACGAGCGAAGCGGGCAAAATACAATCATTTTATTGAATATACATCTATCAAGCGTACTCAGTTTTGAATAAAAATTATGTCTTTGAAAGTTTCGTAATAGAGTCAATTGTTGGAATGTTGTAATAGTCATAACTTTCAACCCCAGTTATAACTTTCGGCAATAGTTTGTAGTCTTGAATCTTACTTAAAAATCGTTTGATTATAGTCAGTAGCCAATAAGACTTTTAACATTATAATTATTTCGTAATTGCTTATAATCAAAGTGAAAAATTTTGTTAATTTTTCTCATTAATTTAGATTATAATCGAAATTAATCAGCAAATATTTACATCAACTGAGATTAATTAAAACTATTAGTCATATCCATGCCCTAAATAAAGTACAGACCCAGCAGGCCATCAGCCAGCCACTGTTCCACTTTATTCTTCTGAAAAATGCAGAAAGCATTTTTCTGTTTATTTCCAACTTGTAAGGAAACAATAGTTGTATGTTCACTTCGCATGTTTGTCGATATAATATAACGAAAAACAACGAAAACATCAGAAGAATCAATGCACTGATAAAAGTAATGACAAATATAAAAGAATAACTTGATATAGTTATTTCATGTTTAAATAAAATCCATGTGATTATTCTTCAAGGAAGCGTGATCTAAATTTCTTCACAACATTTGTATATTGAAGATAATTACCATTTTGAAGAATAAAAAATATAATACGGTAATTTCAATGCTTTGCATACTATTCTCAGCTGCTCATATTTTAAAACTTATAATCGATCGTAAAACGAAATATATATATATTGTGTTACATGTGCATTCGTACTCGACATATAAATATGAGAAAACGTGACTTGTAGATGAATACATGAAAAATATTGTCAGAGAATAATCTATAAATAACCAAGACTTAATAGTAAAGAATAAATAAATATTTATTTATTTATTTTATGAAACATGTTAATTAAATCAAAATAATTACTATTTAAGCTTAATAAAATCTACTAAACAACCCAAAAAGTTATAACGCGAGTTATTACTCAAGTAGTTTTAATTCCTGCATTATTTTATCAAAGTGTATGTGTTAAAGACTTTGTCGAAAGGTAACATAGTTCGAACCAATGACACACCGACAGCAAATTCACTGATGGAAGTTGTGACAATATATTGAATATGCATGGAAACTTCGATATCATGACAATCGATACCTGTCAATCAGAGAGACATTTATTAGTTTGAAAAAAAATTCATTGATGATTCTACACTTCTGTTTTTTCTTAGATGAGGAGAAAGAATTCAAACAGTGAAAAACAAACAAATTTTCCATTTTATTGAACTTTGGTGAAGATATTTCATTCATTTCTGAAGCATGCTATATCTACCGACAAAGCATAAAAGTAGATGGATCTTATTATAGATCGATCTTAGAAAAAAAAGTGGCTGGAATTTTTAACATGGATTATTCAGCAAAACAAAGACTATTATAGATAATGATGAGACTGGTTCTACTATATTGAATGAATGTTATTTATTTTTCACTCAATAAAATTATATAGGATTGCATCACAGAAACTAATAACACAGTCATAAAATAATTTAATTCATAGTCAAGTGAAAAAAAAGATTTTTTTTCTTAAAATCTCCAATGCATTTCTTAAATAAAGTTATTTGTTTGAAATGAGAAATTCTAAAAGTATGTCAAAAGTTTCCATGATTAGAACAATGATACAAAAACAGCACTCAGATCTTTACAGGTACTCTTATAACATCAACAAATCTGCACATGCATAAAAACATTGATTGATGATTGTTAGAACTTCCTTTCTTCATCTTCCTTTCTTTTTTATTCAGCATTCAGAACATACATTCCAAGCGCAAAAACCATCTCTCTATATATTGAAAAAAATATACACATTCCAAAGGGAAAGAAAAAGAACAAAAAACAAAGGCATAATCAGAATCAGAATGTATCATCAGACATAAAGCACATGAAGCAGATTGCATCACAAGACAAAGCAGACTATACGATTATACAAGTAAGAAAGGATGAATGAGTATCTTAAGACTTATCATGGCCCATGCTCATGGCAATGGTACAATAAGTATTTCTTATACAATTGTTATCTGGCGTTGGACAATATATCATTACAAAAGGTTTAGAATAACTACCAACAATTCATTTTCAGTTGTTTCATTGTGTTTCATGTTGATTGTATTGCTCACAATATTTTTATATTTGTTGTTCGAATATTTTCGATATTTGCTTATTCAGTATCATTCTATCAAGGTATTTATTTTCATCTTGTGTCATGAAAATGAGAAAGTAATAAAGACTCAAAGACTATAGAATATAAACAAAAGAAATGCATGTCTATTTCTGTAATGCAGCTGAGTTTGAAACAACACCAAGTAGCTCGAACTAGAATCCTGTTCAACTTTCAAATGAAAAAAGAGTTGTTTCTTTTTACAATTCCGTTAAGTGACTTGGAAGATAGGACTGTGCTTAAAATTAAACTGTAGACTTCGTTCATATCGAAACACAAATTTTAATAACTAATCAATGACTACACATATTTGTTGTCCACATTTCTTCTTATTCACATATCTAAAAATATACATTCTTGCTCGTATGAGTTTTAGTTTCAAGTGAGAAAAAGTTTTCATTTTATATTTTCAATGATATTATGATTCCCATTTCCGAAGGAAACACGAGTGGACTAAACTCGACGGCACTGCAGTGTCGAGTCAATTCGTAGCACAGTTCCACTATTTTCAAGTGGTCCCGACTGTGTGCCAAAAATCCTTTCGAAAGAGCCTGACTTTTTAGTCAGCACCGGCTTTCAAACCGACGAGAACAGATACTACACTTTGATCGTAGCCTAAAAGGCCGTAAAGCGTTAACTTTATACTGAAGCTGATGTGTTTATATTGAGTTTGTCTTTACACATTTCAAACATATTTTCTAAGTAAAAAGGAGAATTTTCACAATTAACTTGATTATTTCGCAGTATTAGCTTCCATTAAAATTGTGTAACATGTATTCATCGTTGTACATGACTCATGTCAGCCAAAACAAATTTCGTTTTAGACAAACAAAAATAATAGTGTCATCAAAAGAAAAAAGACTTGTCTTCTTACGTGAAATGATGTCTACATTTAGAATGATCAGTTTTTCAATCTTTTTTCCTTTGCTATCTATAGATCTGAAAAAAAACAAGACACTACTAAATAGAACAAGATTTCTTATAAACATATTTCATCGTAATATAAGTTCAACGAAGATATCTTTTAAATATCAAAAACTAAGTCTGAAAATAATCGTATTTCTTAGTTATCAATCTTTTGTAAAACATAAAAATCAGTTTGAATTATTACTAAATTTCTACTAGTATTAAAATATCCTAACAAGACCAATGTTCCATGTTTGTTAGATAAAGGACGTATTATACTAATTTTTCTAGCCGTCAATTAAATTAAATACTGTAGTTTGGTCAGTCTTTTGCTTAGAAAAATATGTCAAAGTTATTGATACTTTTGCTTTTATCATGGGAACCAGAGTATAATAAAAAAGAAAAGAATTTTTCTTTATATAGAATCATAAAGCTCTATGTTTACAGAATATTTTAGCTGAAAGGTAACTGATAGAGTAAGCTCTTTTCGTTTCTCGACCTGACTTTACTGTGTCACTATAGATTTCATATTAAATCAATTTGTTTTTTTCTCTCGAATTATGTTGAACTATTTTCAATAGAATATTTTTCATGTTTTGTAGATTTTTCCGCGATCTATCTATTACAGAAAAAAAAACTAAAGAAAAAGGATCATTTCAACAAGGGATAAGCAGCGTTCTTTTGTAGAGCACGTCGTATGAGTATTTTATTTTCTCTAGCAATAAAAAACATAATCTAGCTGCTTTGTATTCGAAATGTACTATATGTATTGATTCTACAGATCAATAATATCGTCTTCGATATAGATATAAATGTGAAACAGTTCTATAGAATTGTGAACTACTGCACAAATATATATAAGTTATGATTTTCCTACTTGCTAACTTCAAATCATCAATACATATGTAAATGAAGAACGTGTTTCTTTTGGATTATTCGTCGTGTCGAAAACAATAAAATAGCATCAGTAGAATGATCTCGTACGATCACGACATCGGAAATTTTTTTTTATTGGGAAAAGTCTTTAATTTATCTACTATATTTTACAGGTAAATGAGAGTTTTATGTTCGTTTTTTTTTTATGATAGATGAGTTTTTATTTCCCGAACGAAATGAGAGTGGACTCGGATGATTCCGGCCGATGTCCAAAAATCCGCTTGAAAGAGCCTGGTTCCAATAATACCAGCACCGACTTTCAAACTGACGAGAATAGATACTACACTTTGATCTTAGCCGGAAAGGCCGAGAAGATATAACTATTTCATTGAATTGTAATCTCCACCATAATCTTATTTATAAGCATTACTCAACATAGTGAACAAGAAAAAAATGTAATGTGTAAAGACAGTATAGATGTCATGCGTCACAAGTCAACTGTAGTCAAGTACTTTTTACAAATTTACCAAGAGGTAAATGATCAACTTTGATCACACACATGTTACGATGACGAAAACCAGCAGGTTGAGGGCAGTATCGACCTGCCAGAGCAACACTTTTTATGAATAAACGAGAAGAAAATGGTCAAGTCTCATATTCGCATTATGGAAACAATTACTACGAATGAAAAGCTGCAGTTTACCAGTTAAAAATGTTTCGTTTCAGTACCCCATCATCTATATGAAAATAATAATTTTTTTATTTTATACCTCTATTTCCTTTGCTGAAATATCAAAGGTACATTTTCACTCAATTATTAGGTTATAACTCGTTTGAGTTAAAAATTTGTTAGAAAAACATCTCATCAAGTTTGGCAAACTATGTATTCATGTGTACTTATGTAAGACAATTTTTGTTGTGAGAAGTAATAGTGTAATACATGTAGACATTCTCTTCGTAACAAAAGAATGAAAGTTACATTTCTCCGTTCTGTCTTTGTATTTATATTAAAGAAATATTGCTCTGGCAGCTCGATGCTGCCATCGAGCTACTGGTTTTCGTCATCGCAACATGTATGTGATCAGAGTTGATCATTTACCTCTTGGTAAGTTGTAATAAGCGACGTTTCTCATAGATGGGCAGTGCACGATATCTTCGCTGTCTCAACACATACTGTATGAGAAGGAATGATTCATAAACGATGCCGTAGAGCAAAAGAAGTGCGCCTAGCTCAGAAGTAGTCGAAATATAGTGGTTGAGGCGTATAGCCTTGATAAATGAAAGGAAAAGATAGAACGCAAAAGTGAAATGTATAAGAATAGAAGAAATGTCGTGCTCGACATCCTGAGGAGAGAAGTTGCGTATTATAACTTACCAAGAGGTAAATGATCAAATCTGATGAAATACATGTTGCGATGACGAAAATGTGGGCTGTTGACGACAATAGCTTGCCAGAGCAGCATTCTTGAATAATAAAAGGATTAACAATGGTCAGACTATGTGTTAGGGTGTTTCGTTATTTTTTTGTGTAACATATGCTTATAAACACGCTATCGTTGCTCTTGAGTTCGTGAATCTCCTTGTACCTTTTGCGATCGAAGCTTTGTGAACGTGTATGGTTCGTTCATTGTTTCATGAAATCTCGTTAGTCGATGATGAGCAACGTGTGTTTCAGTGATGTCAAATTTTTGTTTGCTTATAGAATACAGTCGTGTATACTAAATGAAGATGGTGTCATTTATATGTTTAAAGTTAACATTTTTACGGCATGCCTTATGAAGTAGATAATTGAAAGAAAAAGACCATTGAACCGTCTATGATCGTAAAACAAATTACAGTTCGGCAGCAAATTAGCTATAGGAAATAGGGAGCAATACATCCAGAATAGATAGAAATTTGGATACCGAAACGCACGATATCTGTCACTCAATGCGACATTTGACTATTGAGAAAAAAATATTCCATCATGATTCTATGCTTTTCTTTTGGTAGACAAGAAGAAAGTTTTCGAACAGTGAAAAAGATTAGAGCTTCTCAATTGTATTTTATTCTGATGAAGACATTTCATTGATTTCAATAACATGTTATATCTATGAAGAAGTATAAAAGCGCCTAGATTTCATCGTATTTCAACTTTGAAAAATGAGAAAATTTTGAAAGTTTTAGAAAAAGTGGCGAGAATTTTTAACATGGATCCTTGAGCACTAGAAAGTAAGCAGCGAGGTATGATCAAGTCATGCTTTAATTCAGTACAAGAACGATCATCATCGGCAATGATTACAGTAATTCGAGTATATTGAGCTAATGCTATTGGTTTCAATCTGAATAGAAGTAACATGCAACGGAAAAGTCGTAGTAGAAAATGTTCATTTCTCTTTCTCTTCAATAAAAGGATGTTGAAAGAAATGTTTTTCATTAAACGATATAAATTTTTCTCTTGTTTTGAATTATATATAACTTGTTTTTTCGATCACGTTCATAGATGAAACGATACAACAGAAAAGGGAAGCACCTCAAAGAAAAATCCTCAATGTTTCTGTACAAGGATCATAAGAAATGTTGACGCTTGTGGGTGTGGATGTGGGTAAAGAGAAGATTAATATTGATACCCACACCCACACCCACACCCACACCCACACATCCACACACCCACACCCACATCCACACCCACACCCTGTTTCGATAGATCGCCTGTGTATAGTGGAAGAAACAGCCCACATGTTGACTATTAGGAAACTAGAAAGACAACACAATAGTATTTGCATCAAATGAACAACTG
>CAJNSZ010000268.1:0-12920 GCA_905329745.1 Rotaria sp. Silwood2 | reverse complement strand
TTTTTTTTTTTTTTTTTTGGTTTTTTCCTTCTCTCTCATCTTTTCTATATATAATCTCGTACTGTAAGGACATATTGGTCACAGTTATTCTGCCAAATAAAAAAAAAAAAAAAAAAAAAAAAAACTGAAAAGTCTTCAAATGAATGATGTTTATACATATGATCAAGTATATTATATGTTTCAATTATGTCCACACGTGAAAATATTTAAACTACAACACAACGCATCAAATTGTAGTCAACCAATGACCAAAGCAACAGATTGGGAACACTTATTATCGCCTATGAAATTTTTACGAGAAATAGACATCAATATAAATGAGATTCGTGATATAAATATCGTAAATTCATTAGAGTATGAGACAGAATTTTGGGTACAAAGAAATTTAAAAGTTATTGTATATGATGATCCAGAAACCTGTTCTACAACCTTTCGCATCAAAAATAATCCAAATATTCCTGACAACAAACAATAAAACAAACCCGACAATGTGACTGATCATAGGTTTTCAATAGAATTTCATTAAACATGATTTTAATAAACATTTAAAAAAAAAAGAAGAAAAGTCATAGGCAAATTTCTAGGGTGAGTGTGAATGTTATATTCTCCTGTACCCACACTCGATTCGAAAATCATTCATTAAATTGTCACTATTATAAGAAAATAACCGAAAGCGAATACAAATATAAATTATTATTGGATATGCGTAGTCCATTTTCTCCATACAATCTTAAAAGTGATTTATTGTAAAAGAAAAAAATTGAAGATTAGGACAATTTATTCTTATTTGTTATGTGTAATATAACAGAAAAAAAAAGTTCCTTTGTTGCATCATAGAATGAGCTTATAATGACCCAAATATTTTGATAAGGTCTTTATCATTTTTGCATCTAAAACGAGACTATGGATAAGAGAAAAAGACATATACTCATGGATACCCGTCTATAAATTGCTTATTGTTTAATTTCTGTCCTTTATCGAGATGAAACATACTGAAGATCTCTGTAGCAATCATCTTTGAATCAACAAGTTTTGCTTCTGTACCACCTCCCACTTTCAACTTGAAAAAAAGATACCAATATTCTGTTTAGTATTTCAACAAGAACAAAAAAGGGAAAATTTTACCGCTTTGTCCATGATGTTCACCATCTCGTCGTAACTGACAAAGCCATCGCCAGATGTATCCATTCTAAAGTTGAAAAAATGAATGTTCGATTAATCACGCATTCAGAAATTTGGAAATGAAAACAACAAATTTGTTTTTTTTTCTTAAGAAAAGAATTTTTTAGTGTGGGTAGGCATTGTTATTGTTTCAGAAGTTTCTCTACTCGTTTGATTGTGTGTAGGTACTCGAAAGTAAACTTACATTTCGAACATAGCTTGGAGTCTACTATCCAGATTATGTTTTCTTTCCATGCCGAAAAATAATACAAATTCAGTAAAATCAATTGATTCATCATGATTAGTGTCAATTACTGCAAACGCATATCTGAAATAGCATGAACAATTATGATGAAATATGATATATGCAGTAACATACTCGATATCGTCGCTAGGTTTAACTTCGGATCCCATGAATTTCTCGTAAAACTTATAGAATTGTGTTTTGTTCATTTTGCCCGATGGACACTCGCTTTTGAAATGCTAAAGAGAAAAAAATTACATTTAGGAAGAAAAAGTTTTTTCAAGATGTTCTTCTACATGCATCATAAAAGTGTCGTATTTCTAAATAGGACAACAAACTTTCACATTATGATTGTATCTGACATTTACTGACCTTGTTCGTTAAGCTTGGTATTAGCCTTCAGGACAGCAACTTCTGCCAAAAAAATTATTTTCTTACATTAATCACAAATGATAAACAATAAAGCAAACCTTTATCAAGTAGGTCTCTTGATGTATACTTCTTAGATAATTCACTAGCCATGATTTTGATGATTAGAGTTGTTCTTATTTGAAGAAAGTGAATATCTCAAAAAAAAACAAAAACGAATTGGAAATGAACGAATGATACATGTCTATTGTGACTGCCATGCAATTTGAAACATTTTATATGAATTCTTGTAGATACTGTTATTCGTTGTATCGGAAAGAATTATATCAATAGACAAACTGACGGTATTTATAGAGATAGGAGAGAGAAATATCACTATGGTTTCAGAATATTTGGTGATGTGAAGACTTTAAGAGGGAAAATAAATAGTACAACTGAATGAAAAAGCGACGATACAGGTAGAATAAATAGGCATACATTGTTTAATTATCAGCATGTTGTTTTTCTACTTCTGTTAATTCATATTCTCACGGGAATCTACGATACTCGAACGTTTATTTAAGAATGAGTTGAAGAACACAACGAATAGAAAAGTAAAGAAATCTGACTGCCAATGGCTGTGATTGACGACGAGAGAGAAGAAAAAAAGTACACTTGAGATATTCTTCTTTCTTCAACACAGGGTATGTATGGATGAGCGTGGATGCCAATGTTGGTGTTGGTCTGGGTGTGACGTGTGTGTGTGTTGCTCTTAGCACCACATCCACCTTCTTTAGAGACGATTTATATCTGAGAATGTTGTTTTATAATGGTGCACTTAACAGATTTGATCAGAATACGTTAGTAGACACTAAAAACCAGAGGGACATCTTCAATGGTAATATATGTTATCATAAAGTGCTAAATAAAATTCTCTACAATTGATCAAAAATTTATAAAATAGTACCTGGGCTCTGATTGATCATGGATTTCGTTCAATGAAAAATATTTAAATAGATTAATAACAAATAATACGAGTTCATTAATCATTTTCAGTTTTTGAATTTATTTAAAAAAATTTGCGAATATTTCGGGCTGATCTATGGTCGATTATCAGCACAAATAACAAGTAAAAAATACGACATTTTTTTTTTATCTATAACCTTTCTTTTCTTTTCTTTAACATTGCGATGCACAGACGTAGCTCCCCCTTGGATTGCAATGTTAAAGAAAAGAAAAGAATAGTTATAGATAAAAATAAGTTCGTAATTTTTACTTGTTATTTGTACTGATAATGGATCGAAGATCAATTCGAAAATATTCACAAGTTTTTTGAAATAAATTCAAAAAAATGAAAATGATCAGTAAATTCCTATTATTTGTTATTAATCCGATTGATCGTATGTCGTTGAACAATCACTTTAAACATGACTTCCAGGTTATTATTTCAATCATATATTTTTTATCCACTGTAGATGAGTTTCACAGTTGTTGTGCAGTGCTGTCAGTAACATTTGACTATTTATCGTGGTTTATGTCAATAATAAGAATGAGAGAAGTTTTGCGTAGATATTTTTCTGTTCTTTTTCTTCCCTCATTGCTTTACATAAGATTTGACCGCACTGTAATCAGGTGTCTATTTGGACCAGATGTAATAACGACTACTTTTGTTACTTAGTCAAGTTGATCAAAGAAGCATAAGAAAGAATAATCTAAAAAATCAACAACGCTTTTTCACGATAGACACAAAGTTGAGATGAGAAAATGATTATTTTACATTGATCTGTGTCAGCATTAATTAATGAAGTTCTCAGTATAGTATATCATTTTAAAATTTATAGTTTTCAATCACATTTATTGAACTTGTAATATATTTTCACTTGGTGACTTTTTTTGATTGATGAGTACATTTAGTAACATCTCGAACTTTTGCTTACTAGAATTAATATATTATCACAATGCTTTGTATAAAAATATTGCGAAGACAATAAATCACGTTCCGTATCTTTGTTCTGTTACAAAAAAAACCAAGCTAACAGTGTCTGTGTTCTATTATATCATTGCAAATTTCTATTGTTTGCGTCATATCACGAGTCAATATAATAGTGTAATTAAATTTTGACATCTCCATATAGTGATGATCAAAGTTTTTTTTTTTAAATCCCTATCAGTTTTCAAAATCATCCATGACATCAAGTTTTGACATACAGTTAATGAATAATTTACAATGAAAAACGTGTAAAGTATGCGATACGGAGATAGTAAATATTATCTTGAAAAATGACAGATTTTTATTAAAACATAGATTACATACTAGTGAAAATGTAAAAAGGAAAGAAACATGAAAATTAATGCAATATTCTGTTTCAAGGTCGATGTTTTAATGTCCGTTTCAAAATAAAAAGCAGGTTGCCATTTTTTAAATAATTTTCGCTGAGTACAAGATATAGATCTGTGGTTTTCACCACTCGAAAGATCGATGTCTGGGACATCGATCTGTATAGAACTCATTAAGATGAAAGGTGTGGGTGTGGGTATTCATTTAAACTACACCCACACCCATGCCTATTCCCTCGACTGTAGGGAGGGTCATATGAAAAAAAATAGTTTGTATGTGTGTGTGTCTGCATCGGGGTCAAAAAAACTTTCACTTTAGAAAATTTTCCATAAAGGTTGACGAAAGTAGATCGGGGTCGGGGAATCCGAATCTGAGGTCAACTTCTCGAAATTTTGAATTGAATTTTTTTTGGTTCACGAGAAAAGGTTTTTTTGAGAAAATAATTTTTTCTAGAGCGTAGGAAGGGTTATATGAAATAAAATAAATTTTTGTCTGTTTTTGCCAGAGTGAAAGGTGAAACGTGATAAAAAATGTTGGCTAAGTGTTTGATTCTCGTACTTTTAATGTTGAACTGTCAACCAATTCGATCTTTCGGACTGAAAATTAAGTTAATCCGACATATATGATAAGTTCTCCCTGAATCAACTGTTTCATAACTGGGTGTCCATGGATGAGACTTGTATACTTCTGTCTGATACAGTCGAGGGTCAAGTGAGTCGAACCGACGAGCGTTACTTGTTTCTATTCCATGAATTCGACTACTGATAGTTAAGACAGCATGAATGTGCTAAAATAGTTGTTGTATTTTATTTCATGTTGCAATGAATAAAGTTTACATTATCAGGAGTATGAGACAATTTGTTGTAAGATGATACAAAGATTGATAGTTTCCAGTATAATTCAGTTTTCAAGTTAAATGGATATTTTAGAAGGTTCAACGGCTCATCTTATTTTTCAACAGAAAAAGAAATGAAAAAAATATTTACATTCCTACGTGAATATGTAGAATAACAATCAATTTTACTTTTTATTTGACTCTTATGAGGAAAATCAGCCTTTTAAATTAGTCTAATGTAAATATAAAAATCGAAATGGTAGGTTTCAGTCATTTTAAATTCTAGTGAATATATGTGAGATTTTCTTGTATATGTTTTGTGGAATACAGAAGAATTACAAAGATATATGACACGTGTGCAATATAGACATATCTTGAAGTTTCCTTTTGATAATATTTCATAATCAAAAGACAATGTTACAGATGAAATCGACAATGATTACATAGAAAAATGAACTTCATTAAGATTTGATGTTGGCTTTACATAAATATCCACATCTCAAGATTTGTTAAAGAATTAATATTGATTAGAGCTTATTGCTATTAGAAAAACCAGTATATAACATCAACATGTCATCTTTTATAATTTTTTTGTGAAATCGTTTGTGATATCTCAGGCAGATGAACAGAGATTAAATGATAATGAAGCTTTTTTTATTGTCTTATAGCTACAGACTATGTGAATACTTACTATCTATATATGAATAAGAATGAAAATTATGAAATACAAATAAAAAAAATATTTCTTCTAAACGTTTAAAGTAATCAAGATTATAATGCGATTGTAACAAAGTGACTATTGGTTTATCTATCTGTTTATTGTTATTTTTTCTCCCAATATGAAATATCAATAGATTATATTTTATATACAAACTCTGGAAAAACTTGGTTTTGTGCTAATTGAAAATCAATAAGTATTGTATCAAAAAAAGCATCAAAGACCGAAAGCTCAAAAAGTCATTTTCGGTCTCTATAGATTTGAAATTTTTCTTTTGGAATCGAGTCGGTGATGGGCCTTGATTATATACCACGGATCGAAATCGCAATAAGTGATATCATCGTTTTTGAAAGCTGATATGCCTTTCTTGCCCACATATCCAACAAAAGCATTTTTTTTAAATTTCAATCGTAACATACTTACACAGATCTATTTGAGTAAGCTGATTACAAAAGTGATATCTAGAATGAATAGAATGATATTCCTTGTGGACTATAGCGAGCTCATTGTGGAAAGAGCTAGTTTTGGACTTAGATCTTAAGTGAATCGTATTGAAAAACAGTTTTTTCTTACTCAAAATTATGAGCTCTATAAAAGAAAATGGAGTGAACAATAATTTTTTGAGTTTTTACCTAGTAGCATTCTCAAAAACCTAGAAAAAATTGTGTATCAAGGTTTTTCATGGGGCTTCTGAGGACACTGGAAAATCACAGTCTCTGGAAAACTGTTATCATTATTGTGTCTCACATGGTCAAAAACATATATATCCAAGTTTTTGGAACTTTTAGTTGATATGGTCAAATTAGAAGAACAATCACTTATATGTGATATATCGCATGCTCTGTTGAATGAAACTAGTTTTGTAATACTTCATAGGAATCATATTTGCTTGAAAAGCCTGAATATAAAGCTTTTTGGTCATGTGGAACATGATGGCGCTATCGAACTTCTAGTGAACTATAGATTCTCCAGAAATCGATCAAATTTTGACGCTGTGCAGCATCGACTTCACAAATAAACAGGGTGGTCACAATTAATCATAGGCTACGAAGCTCGCATTTTTGACTGGGATTGCCAACTTTTCGTTTAATCTACCTTCAACTGGACTTTCCTTGTTCGAATTCGCATAGAGCTCATCATTTTGACTAAGAAAAAAAGCTGTTTTCAACATGATTCACTTAAAATTTAAGTCCAAAGTTAGCTGCTTCCAGTCAAGAAAACACTATGGATGTTCACAATGAGCTCACTACAGTTCGTAGGAGATGCAATTCTATTCATTCAAAACATCATCTTTGGAATTAGCGCACTCGAACTGATATGTCTAAGATTGTTGCGATCACAATACCGGAAGAATGTTTTTCTCGAATATCTGAGAGATATCTCAAATCTCTTCGATTCGTTTTTATTCTCTATATACTAAGAGAAATGAAATACTAAAGATCTAGAAAATATATTTTTAGTTGGCTATATATCTGATAGGATAACTGTAAAAGAATCCTGATACATAGCACCATTTTTAACTCTTTCTGTATAATAGAGATTACTTTGCAAGTTCAATTGCTAATAATATCACTTCACGTTTCAACAATTTTTTTCTGAGCTTTCATTCTCGAGATCATCGCAACAGAAAATGATAACTTTTGATAATTGACCGATTATTTTTCTAGAATCATATTGACTAACATATGGATACAAAAAAAATAAATCCAAGACAAAACAAACAAAAATAATACAAAAACAGAATTAATAAACAATTAAGTTAAATGACGAGAAATAAAAATGTGATGAAATACAACTAAATAACGTTCAATTAAAGGATGACATATAAATATAAGAATAACAACATTAAATACAAAATCAACATCAAATCATAATGTACAAAATGTATCTGATGGAATTACAGCAGCATTTGTTTGAAAATAAATCAAAAGAAGTGCTAATTCATTGACTACCAATCAAACATATAATATCAATTTCGGCATTATAACTAATTATCAAGAAAGCTAATCTAACACAATATTTCAATAGATCAATAAAATTCCTAATTTGTCGATTTTACATAAGCAAACTCATAATCGAAATTTTTCTTCTAGAGTTTGGAAAAAGTTTGTTTTTTAAAAGATTTTCAAGTTAATACATTTATATTTTCATTATATAAAGTATTGTTTATCTGTAAAAAGCTGCAAATCAATACAACCAGAATAATATTATTCTTGATGTTTATTTTCAATGTATGTTTGAAAAATAAATCGAGAACAACAAGTCAATAAAATATTCATAACGAGATTAATCTGAAATAGTATTATTAATATCGATGATTGTTATCTCTGATTGACTAATCCACTGTGCACTAAGCACTAGAAGATGTAGTATTATCTGTTTCAAAATATAATATGCTCCATTGTTTTTTTTTTTTTGAATAACTTTTGATAGGAACATCATTGAGACCTGCACTTTTCACTATTCAAGAGAAAAGACTCGGAATCATCGAAACATATTGCAGTGTCATTGGTTAGTAATCAACTGATCAACTAAGCGCTTGGTAGAGATTTTCAAAAATAATATTCTAAACTTATTTCTTTTTCGATCTACTTAAGAGCAACATTCCTTAGACTCTCGATTCCAGCCAGAAGTTAGAAATAATCTGACACTATCTAAATTCAATCAGTTTCTAACTTCAAAATTTTATATTATCATTCGGCTCTGCATGATGAATTATCTCTGTCTAGCTGCTTTTCTGGATAATTACCTTTGTCAGTGGGCTGAAATCGAGTGTCTCGAGAAGAGTCTTATGACTCTGAAACAAACAAGTTAGAAATGTCGGCCTTAAGTAGATCGAAAGGGAAATAGCTCTAAAATATTAGTTTCATAAATTTCCATCAAAAACTCACCTGATCAATCGAATTCTGATGTTTCAATGACTCATTATAGTAAAAAGCATAAGAGATGCAATAAACTTCCATTAATTGTAATTATACTATTTTTATTGATGTAAATTAATTATTGAGCTTTTCAAATTTTTTTCTATCCTAAAACTAAGTTTTTTACTCAGCAAAAACTATTAAGTGTCTAATAAAAAACATACTGAATACTCTGTATATTATCTTTTATATTCAATGTGGCCTTTTCCAAACAAGGAAAAAGCCTTCTTTCTTACGGTACAAAATACATTTGATGACGCCATCATTCAACTTGGAATTTTCTTATTCTTTTGATTTTGACACGTGTCATTTTTTGGTGGCAAAGCACTTCTTAGAAAAATATAGTTACTTTATCGACGGATTTATTTTAGTAATATTTTATTTTGAGAATAATATTTAGAATTCTTAAATTCTATATCTACGAATATATACATGTGAGTCGATGCATATTTTCTGCTAATAATGTCACAATTTAACTTTGAGAATTTTGAATAAGTTTTATAGAATAATTCTCTTTCTAAAGTTCATTTATTATAATAGTATTTTCATCAATTCTTCACTCTCACACAAAAAAAAAACATTCATTTTAAAAGCGGAGACAAAGGAGGCAAATACCATCAGGTAATAGTGTGTAACAACGTGATGTTTTTGTCAGCAAACTTGCTTTCATTTTTCTTTTTCTTATTTACCTGAAAGAACATAAAATTTCTTATCAAAAAAAGTTTGTTGGTTCACGTGTTCTTTTTTTTTCAAATTAGTCTGGATGAAATACGTTAATTTTTTCTTTGCATTTATAATCAAATCATACAGAACCTAGCGTTAAAAATTCGTCAGCCCCATCGAATAAGTGAGTGAATTAGTTGATTAGTTTTTATTTAAATATATTGCTAAAACAAAGTATAAACCTATATGAAGAAATGCAGAATACACTAGAGAGAAAAAAACACCGAATTGAAGCATAAAAAAATGTGTTACAGAACGGAAGTTGAAGGAAGACAAAAGTTGTGAAATTGTTAAGTGGCAAGAAAATACAACCGTATATTCATTCAAATTGAATCACATCGGCAGCTTGTATACATTATATATAACCTATTTGTGGATATAAAATCTATATTCTTTTGTAATGACAATTATTTGGATTCTATTAACGATCAGTTCTAAAAAGTAAGAAATCGTTTCAATGTCGAATAGGCTGTTATTGTACTGAAATATTTCCTAAATATCTGGAAAAAAATCAACATTAAATTTTTATTGATAAAAAAACATAATCGAAAAATGATTATTTTTATTTTCAGACTAGTAACTCTATGTAAACTCTTAGGTTCATAATCATTCGTCGAAATAGTTATAATGGTTGTGAAAAACTTTTCTAATGGTGCCAAATATGAAGGAGATTGGGAAGATGGCAAGAAAAATGGCGAAGGAACTTTATATTATGCAGATGGAGGTAAATATGAAGGTGAATGGACTAATGATTTACGAAATGGTTATGGAGTTAATCAATGGGCTAATGGTGATCGATATGAAGGAAACTGGAAAAATAATAAGAAACATGGTCAAGGAAAGTTATTTTATGCTAATGGAGGTAAATATATCGGTGAATGGGAAGATGATATGAGAGATGGTGAAGGAAAAAATACATGGTCGAATGGTAGTCGATATGAAGGATCTTGGGCACAAAATCAACAACATGGTCAAGGAACATTTACTTATGCAGATGGAGGAAAATACGTCGGTGAATGGGCAAGCAATATGAGAGATGGATACGGAGTAAATACTTGGTCAAATGGCGATCGATATGAAGGATTATGGAAATACAATAGAAAAAATGGACCAGGAACTTTTTATCATGCTGATGGAACGAAAGAGGTTGGTGTTTGGACAGATGATAGCATAGATAATCAGTCGAATGACGTTAAAGAAAAGAAAACTAAGAAAGCTCTTTCAAAGAATGGGATACAATTTAAAGGTTTTTGGCTAAATGGTCAACCTTTTGTGGTTGTATTAATGCCTAAATCATCTGATTGTCCTTATCTGACACTTGCACATGAATTTATTGTTTCATTAAAGTGGAACAAATCATTTTTTGATCGTGATCATGATCATTGCTATTGCAGTCATTGTTATAAGCATTCATGGCATGATGTTATCGAGGCTGGCGAAGGTAAATATGTTATTCCTCGTGGATGGGTACGATTGGGTCTTCATATTGATCCAGTTCTCTTGAAAACTCAAGATGTTTGGAATAAATGGATAGTAACATTTCATGGAACAACAAAAATTGCTGCACAATCAATTCTTACGCATCGACAATTTTGTCTTCCGGGCGATACATTAATTGATGGTACTAAATTGGGTATTCGTCCTGGACATATTCCTAATCAAAACTTTATTTATACGTCACCAACTATAGCTTATTCAAGTGGTTTAGCATATAGTCCAGTATATGATTTTCATTCAACAGAAAATGATGCTGATTATCTAGCTCAAATCGTTCTTCAATGTCGACAAATGCCTGATAGTTTTCAAATCGGACCAGAAACAATTGGAGCTGGCAAAAACGAAATTTGTCCACATATTCCGAATTCCAAAATTGAATATTTTACAGACAGAAGAGCAACACTTCATGCTTATGGATTACTCGTGAGATTTCGACAAAAAAATTAGTAATTAAAATGTAAAAAAATATTATTATTTTCTTTTTTGTTTGTAACTGAAAATATTCAATTCATTTTTATATATAGATTTTTGTATCAATTTAAAAAAAAATTGAATTATATAATGATCCAATAATTAATAAAAAAAATCTCCAATTTTTTTGTATTTATTTAGATCCTTTGGATAATATATATATATTTTAATATTTTACTGTTAAAAATCATATACGAAAAGAGAAAAATTAAATAAGAATATTATTCTATTAGATGTTGCCGTTTTATCATTCTATTGTCTTGAAGCTAATAAAATGCTATATTTCAATATTTATGATAATCAATAGTCAACGCAAAAAAAGGTAAGTAAATGATATTTGCTTTATTTTATTTTCTTGTGATAAGACTACAAGAAAAAGCAAGCAACATAATTTGTGTGTCAATGTTCAGGCAATTACAATGATGTTGAACAATTATATTTGGAAACAAATATTTGGTAGGTAAAATAGATAAAAGCTGTTAGCACAATCCTTGTAGAATTAAAATGTGAAACATGATGTGGATGCTGTTGTGAATTACAGGAAGATCTTTAAACATTATAATCCATATTATGTAGTTTTAAAATGAATAAATCATTATGGTGTATTATGTATAAATTTTGATATATGAAAAGAAAATCACTCAAAAGCTAATAAAAAAACATTAAGAAAAATTATTTGATTTCAGTCTGTATTCTATTTCCTTCATCTTTAATACAAAGCTTTTATCTCTTCATGTCATCTAATATACAATGTGTTCGAGAAAAAAAGAGTGTATAGCTTCTCGATCACATATTCATTAAAGTTTTATTCAATAGTCAATGAAGTTTAAAAATGAGACAGGATGAAGTATTCGGTGTATGCAACTCTTCTTTATAGAAGTGCCTTGTATGGCTCCAATAAGAGATGTTGTTGATTGTGGCAATGAACAAACTTGTGCAATATGCTGAATACTTGATCCTGCCTCACTTTTACACTTCATTGACTTTTTCTTGAGTAATTACTCTACAATAATGGATTTTTCGGTAGTACTGATTTCACATAATCGCTGAAATGCGGCTCTAATGCAATTCTTAGTTGGTGTGTTTTGGCCAAAGTCAACTATCAGTAAAACTATATTGATTCTGACTTCGGTGACATAGACATTTTATCTGACCAACTGTAAAAGATAATATTCAAATCCCTTAAAGTGCTGAAGACACATTCACGTCTTTCTTTTTCGTACGGAGCTTTGCAACACAGAGTATGTAAGTTTTCTAATCTACGCGCATGAGAAAAAGAGATGATCATCATAAAAAGATGTCATTTTAGTATTGACGGCCCATGTGATTGGAACCGAACAAAACCTAGCAGTAGCTTTATACTTAAGGGAATCTCCTCAAGAAAAAGAAGTTTTTTTTGAGTATCCGCTCTTGATAATATTTTTTTTGCGGAGGTGTACCTTGAGGTAAGCACCGCATATTAAAAATTTCTGTTTCATACATTGAGTCGATGAAGGATTAGCTTAATGGAGACCCCCCCTTATCGACAAACTGTTCTATTTTTTCATGAAATTCAACAAATTTTTCAGGAAATGTTAGTCTAAGCTAGAGTAGATTAGGGTTAAAATTTCGCCCGAAATCTCCGAAGCATTCACGAGGTATGGTCAATTCACTGAAAAAAATAC
>CAJNSZ010000267.1:114987-134490 GCA_905329745.1 Rotaria sp. Silwood2 | reverse complement strand
CCCACAGCCACTGATTTCCTTTGAGTATGCCATATGGAATTGAACAGCCATAGCAGCACCAGCAGATATGCCTGACACAGTAACATTTATATGTGATGCATCTGTTTCAGCCAAGAATATTACAATCGCAAATGCAATCAAAAATGTATTAAAACTAACTGTTATCATCGTTGTCGGCTTCTATACTGCTATGAAGTCGTACTTTGATATATATATATATATGAATGAATTGAAAAATTATTGTATCGTTCTAAGAAAAAAATGGACAAAAAAAATTCGATTTTTAAAACGGTGAATAGCGCATTCTATGATACTACATGAGAGGAGAATAGAAATAAATTTTCCTGACTACCACTATCAAATTGACCGAGATATGAGAATTTTTTTTTCATGACTGTTTAAACTCAAGGTCATATAACTTTAATAGCATATACGCATTAGTTGAATGTTTCTGTGATATTTTAGATTTTAACGTTGAGTCTTTTCTTTGTAATGAAGAACCATGTTTAATCAAGAGTTAGGACCCACAACAGCATTATTGGTCCTAAATTATATTTGGTTTTTACACTTACAAAGTGATAAATTTACAAATGTACAGTCAGCTAGGGAATATATATAGTAGTGTAATTTTTTTTCTATCAGTTTATTAACTTGTGAGACACAATCTACTGTAGTATTAATTCGCATGGCTCTCCATAGCCCTTTAAATATGAAATCAATTGATCTACAATGTATTTATTTTGGCTTTAGTTGTGGGGTAGTTGTGCACATAACAATCTCGAATGACATTTTCTTAAGAAAATTTCGTGTGACATTTTTACATTGTTTTCTCTTTTGTATGAAAGACAAACTTTCTGATTCTGATATTTGAACAATAGTTGACCACAACGAGCGGATAAATCTTCAGAGTTTCAGCTGGAGACCCGCATCTAATTTCGAAGACTCTATTACATTCTTTTCTTGTGCAACATTTATTTTTCACAATTGTAGCTTCTTTTTAACAAGAAGGTTTAATCAAATAACTAATTAACATCAAATAGAAAAATACAAAAAAAAAAACATTTACACTAGATTAACTTTTACAAGTGATTATTGCGAAAACAAAGATCAGCACCATTTAATATCTCTACTTTCATCATGAGATATATTTTCTTCTTCTTCACGTACTTTTTTAACTACTGTTTCACTTGAATGTTCTGACATAATTGAAACTGCATCAATATTTGATCTTTTTGTTGGTGCTTTCTTGACCTAATGAAATTCTTTCAATAAAACTAAGTTTCTTTTTAAGAAACATGAGGGTGTGGGTGTAAATATGAATTCAATACGCAGACAGAAACACCCACACCCTCTTGCTCTCAAAATATAGAGTAGAATCTCATCGAGCGATTTTGTGATAGCGTATAATAATCCATTCGAGATTATATACTTACCATAATTGTTGTCCAGATCATAGGATAACGGCATAGTGTTTGTGAGAGAACGCGAAAAAGTACGTTTCTTTCTCAGAATAGTTGCAAAATTTCTAGGAGAGTGGTGATAGTGTATTGAATGAAGCTATCAAATAGGGATTATTGTGTTGAAGGACAATAACTCACTGATGATTGCGTATTTATCGAAAGATTTCATCAAGATATGGCAAACAGTGCCAACATAGTCGCATAAAAAGTTTTGAAAGTATGTCATTCGCTTAGTAGACGAATAGAAATGTTAGAAACGATCTATGACGGTGGTATGAAGCTGAGAATACAATATATTGTTGTTCACGTCAAAGAAATCGACCAAAAACCGTCAGTTAATAGAGATTATTTTCATAACCGACGGTTGAGTGTGATTATTTCGTTTGTCCTGCAGTTTTTATGAGATAAAAATCCACCAAAAGAAGTAACACTATTTATAATGATTAGATAGTTAAAAATAGAGGTAGTTCTCTCTATCTTTTTGGTGACTTGATGAACTATAATATGCTATCTATAGTAAGAGTTGTGGTGGATGTTTATATTTATACTAATATTCTCTGATGTTCTTTCATGTACATTGCTTACTTAGCTGTTGATAGATCGAGAAGCTACTAAGCGTTGTTCGCATATGAAGAATTCACAGGTACCTAATCTATTTCCACTGATCGCAGAAGGGTAGTACTCAAATTAGTGTAAATAATGTGTAAAATTTTGAAAGCAGCTTGGTTTGGGGGCAACAGTTCTGACTGAGCAATAGTAATATCGGATTAGTTGTACCTTCGAAAGATTGAATCTTAAATGGCTTCATTTCATTAAAACAAAAGTCACAAGAGTGATTTCTGTTAGTCTCGTATTACTTGAGGGGTTTGAGCTTTTTTTAGAGATGACCAGAACCCACACCGACACACAGTCACGCTCACATCCACACTCAGAACGTGGCGTAGGTTCGCTGGAAGAAATATCTCGCAAAGTACGACACATGTGACACATTTTATCTTAGTGTGTGCACATAGGTTACCTTTTAGTAGTTCTGTTTTTTTTCTTCTGAAGGTAATAGTCGAGCTGAGTGATCACTATGAAACACATCAAACTGGTAGATAGAATTCAGTATTAAAACGAAGTCTGCGCATTTTCTCTTACGGCCGCATAAATAAATTATTCTTCTTCTATCTTACGATTGAATGCGTCATTTTTTTATTGGAATCCTATCTCACTGGTGCCGGTCGTAGACGAGTGAAAAGTGGAAGATATGCAAACAAATACAAAATCAGAGGAAGTAATAATGAGCGTCAAAAATAAGAGTTTCTCCTTTTTTCAACATAATAGCTGGAGGCAATTCTCGCAATCCCTCATTTGTATCAACAAGGGTAGACAATTCTTTTTTCCATAATATTGAGTAAAATAGATGCTTTTTCGACCTTGAAAATGAAAAATCATCATCTTTTAGGTAAATATATTTAAAAAGAGATAGTGATTTCCAAGCTCACTTTTTTTCATTTCACATAGCGTAAGATGGAGCAAATGTAGAACAAAAATGAGTAATCCTTAGTATAATAATTATAACTTTTTTTTATTTTTCATTTTTTAAAAAGTTTTCTTCACAAGATATCTAGCTGTTGACATGCTCTATCAGTTGATGAAACTCGCTTCTGAAAATCTTGTATTGACACCTATTTACAAGATGTTCTTTGAGCACTACTTTTCGATTATATATTTATCTCACATAGGATAAGTGTATAATCTCAGCTATTTTGTACATATTTTTTAAAATCGAACTATTGAGCGATTGTTACTTTTTTTGTGGTGATTTTTGCCCCCAATCGATAGCTCAAAGTCTTCTCATTGATATTGCCATAACTAGTCATGACAATGAAAAAAAAACTCTACAATGATGTGAATTTACTAGAAGATCTCTTAGATACCCTGGTTGAAATAAAATGAGGAGCTACTTACAAAAGTATGCAAACTATGTGCACGTTATCGCTTCTTCACATCAATCTTTTTTCTTGTATAAATATATGTCTCTTACTGTGTAGTGATTTTTTTCTTCATCAGTGACTAATGTAAGATTGTTTCGAAATACGTTATTTTATACCGAAACTATTCGAATTAATATAATGATAATAAACATATTCACTTTCAGGTTTTCAATATTCATTGGTCAAACGAAAATAAATATTTATTTAACGATAGAAAAAGATAAAGATTTAAGTCTATTGTAAAATAAACTATCTAGCATGTTATAGTTAAATAATAAATGGCAAGAGAATCCACGTCAGAAATTCCATCTGGTATACAAATTTATTTAAGTCATCCATGGAATTTAATTAAAACTGGATATCTTATTCTAACATGGATTATGTTGGTAAATTTCATACTTCTATAAATGATTTTCATCGTAGAAAGCATCAGTAAAAAAAGAACAAATTATTTCATATTTAAGGGTTTTCATCTTGAATTGATTGGTCCAACAATGCCAATTCTTGCAGCAAATATCAAAGTTACGTATAGTGGTATGGGTTCGGTGCTTGCATCGAGAAGTGCTGGATATTTAGTTGCTAATCTTCTTGGTGCTATTTTACAAAATATTGTAAAAAACCATTCAGAAGGTCTTCTGTTTTGTGCATTTATTTTACCTACTATTGGTAAAATATTTTCATAACAAATAAAAATATTTTTAAAATTTCTTTCGTTTCAGCGGTTTTTGCTACTCCTTTTGTCACATCATTGATATTAATGTGTGTTTTATCTTTTACTCAAGGACTTTCCAAAGGTTTTACAGATTTAGGTAAGTCAACATTTCCAAATTTTTTATTGAAACAAGTTAAATTTGAATAAATATGTAGGTGGAAATAATCTCTTATTGAGAATGTGGGGTGTCAATGCTGCAGCACCATTAAATTCAGTTCATTTAGGATATGGACTTGATGCTGTTTTTATTAATTTACTTGTTCGTCCATTTATTACTCAAGAAGTTTTATCGCTCAATGTTACAACTAATGAAGGAATTAATTCAACACCTTCCATGGTTAATGCAACAAAAGTTAATCCAAGCATTATTGTTCCATATTCAATCACTGCAATTTTATGTTTTTTAATTGCTGTTGGACATATCTTTTTTTATGTTTCAGAAGTAAGAAATCGAAAACAAAAATTACAAGTAAAAAATGTAATAATAAACCAAAGAGAAAAAATTGAATTAGTTAATAAATGTAATCCGTATATTTAGGTCGACTATACTTCTCTAAGCACGAAGCCAGATAATGCTAATCCTTCAGTGAATAAAGAAAATTCTTCTCCATATTCTCCTCGTACATGTGGTCATGGATTTTTTCAATATGGTTTAACTCTTTCAACAATATTTATTATTTATACATTTTTTATGGGAGGAAATTATCAAACATTTTCAAAATTCTTTTTTTCTTATCTAAAATTTGATAAATTCAATTTATCAACTGAAGCTGCAAGTTGGGGAATGACTCTTTATTGGCTTTCTTATTCTGTGTGTATGATCATCTAATTTATCAATTCATATCAAATAGTTAATAGAAAATGAGAGTCGTGTCAAAAATTCAGGAGAAATAACATGCGACCGATTCGAAATGAACTCGGTTCATATAGCAAACAGACAATCCTTTCATTTCTTTTTAGAAAGATATGAAAAGCTGTAGAGAGGAACTACAATATGAATTATAAATCGAGTACAGTCAAAAAGAAATATTTGTATTCTTAAAAAAAGGAGTTTTTCAGAACTTTTCAAGGGGTTCCGGACGTGAGTACCGTCCGGAACCCCCAATAGAGTTCTGACTAAAATTAGATCCGATGAAAAACTAGTGAAACCATTCATTATTACTTGTTCAAAATGGTTCCGACTAATACAAAGATGCTATATTATGATGATTTCTCGTAGAAAAACCGTCTCCGTTATCGACAAAAGTTCTGCAACGCAGAAAACGCTATGTACTTTCCCGACTTTGCTTCATCGAAATTATACAAAAGTTCGAGCATCGATATTCCCATTTCGAAAGAATCTAAGATAGAATAAAACAATGATTAAATTAGTATTCTAACAGCTCTCACTTTGGTATATCGATTTCTAACTAAGAATATCGTTTTCCTATTAAAAAAATAAATATAAATTATCATTAACTCAAATTCAAAGCAAATTCAAGTTATTTGCTTTTTTTAATTTATTGAATTGAAAATCAAACTGAATTGTTTCATTCGTGCATTAGTTTTATAACTCTTCAAGAGCTATCTAGAGGCAATTCTCACAACTTTCCAAGGGATAGCCCTAAAAATATTATAGGAATCACTCGTAGACAGTCCATGAAAGGTTATAAGCACTCTCTCTAGATAGTCTTTGGAAGGTCATAGGAATTATATCAGATGGTCCTTGGGAAGTTATGAAGACGTGTAAAGAAATAGAATAATTTCATTTCATTTTTAATTTCACGGATTAGAAAAAGCAATGAGAGTAAATTTGGAATAAAATTTGTTGGAACTCTAATTTATTTTTAAATTTGAACTACTGGTTATCTGATGTATGCATAAAATAAGTCAAAAGAAAATCTAGATTAAAATTCATAAGTATACTCGATCACTGAGAAAAACGGCCAGTGATAATATAACAAAGTGTTGCGAAGCAAAAGAAGGGATCCAACATATAATGAAATACTTCTGTCGAAACTACTATAAGTCTTATTTAAATAAGAGATTTTTTACCGAACCTTTTAGCAAAAAGACATTGTCATAGGTACATTCTAAACCATTCTTTTCTTTACCAAATCTGTTCAAAGTTGCATATTTTCACGGATAAACCTTGAACAGTTCTGCAGGACTGGCAAAACCTCTTCGAGTTTAGCATTTTCCAACAGAGAACTTGATATGGTTCAGCATCACTAAATAGAATCGTTGAAGATTTTGCATTATTTGACAGAGCCTGTAGATCTTAAATTTACGTGGTAGTAGTCAATAATCATCTCAACTGATGAATTAGGATATACAGATGAGTACGGAAAAATTGCGTCTGTGATTCATTTATAACTATAATGATTATTTTGCGATTGGAGATAACAGAACTGTATTCATATATTAATTGAAGAGACTGAAAAATATCGACAAATCATATAGTAGTTCCGACCATTTCTTCTACAACTAACAATCTTAGGATTAATCAATAGCAAGGGATCTTTTTTTTGATGAAAATACAAATAATAATCTGTTTAGTGGAGTTTTCGTAGAAATATACTAATACAGTTTAGAAAAGCGCACAACGCGAAAGACCTGAACCTTACGCTGAAGTTAATTTCCTTGGTCTCATTTGAGAAAAAATTAGAAAGTTGTTAGTAAATCACGGACAATATAGTGTCTGACTAGTGCGTAATTAATAAAATGTGTATAAGAAACTAATTAATACCACTTTGATTGTTTCAGTTACGTTTAGTAATGAAATTGCAGGAAAAATAGAAATATTTTTTGAGAATGAATCTACTAAAAGTTTTCATTAAAATATTTTCAAATATAGAAAAACATTTTTATTTGGTTTTTTTAATTATTACAAAAGCAGATTTAATTAAATGAATTTCTATTAATGGACAGAGCTTTTTTGCATGAAAAATTCTTCTGAAATAGAAATTTATTTCTTTTTTCAAAACAGTTAAGTTTGAAAAATAAAATAAATAATTTTTTGCTGAAATAGATCGGGCGATTAATTTTTGCCATTATATCTCTATTTTTATCAGTGAACATGTGTCTTAATATTATTTGGTTTGGAGCTTCATGTCTTGCTACTGCTTGGCTTATCTATGTTTGGATTATTGGTTTAACAGGTACAAGTTTATTTATTCTTGGTGCAGTAACTGGTTTGATATTTGCACCGATATTTCCATTATCATTTGGTTTTTTTAATCAAAGATTAAATGTTATACCAATGCTTCTTGGTTTACTATTATGTGGAACAGCACTTGGGGCCATGACATTGAATAAAATAGCTGGTAAATCTTATAAACGGTACATTATATTTAATTCTTTTTGAATCGTTTAGGTTTAGTAATGGATCGTAATCCAAATCATTTTCCAACGCTTTTAGCTGTTTGCATATTGATGGCAATTATATTTTATATTGCTTCACATCTTGTTTACTTTTTTCATCAACGAAAAAATTTATTACATGCCCGATCTTCAGTAACTAATGGTACAGCTCTTTCTTCTGAATGTTTTAATGAAGAAGAACAACAAATGGCTACTTATTTAAGAAATCAAGAAGATGAATAACAAATTTTCTTTTCATTTTCTGACATTTCGATCAAAAACTTTTTGAAAAAGCTTTTCAGTATTTTTTTTTCTGTTATTTACCTAATAAATAGTGAGTCTATTGTATGTATGGATGTCAGCGAGAGTCAATTAAAATTCACATATTGGTATGAATTTGAAAGACAATGATTATTAAAGGGAATCGAATTTTTTTCTTACAATTTGGGTGCACCAATTCGATCTCTGACCAATTCCAAGCCAAGAAAGATGTAGGTGTGAATGTGACAATATATTTGCTAGTGTCCAACAATCAGAAGATTACAGTCACTCATCATCCACACCCACACTCACCCTATAGATTCCAACTGTTACTGTGTAGATATAGTGTCTTAACGATGACATGAATATCTTGTTTGATCGATATGTTCTTCAATGAGTAAATTAGCAATTTTTGACTATCATAGCGAATAACGAGAACGTTTCTCATGAAAATGTCCGATTCTCTGATGTGTTAGGTACTCGCTTTTCTGACATCAGAATTATATTATTTGCACACCGCTAGAACGAGCAAAGCGAGCTCTATCTGTTGGTATAATATTTCAATGAAGAAAGAAAATGTATAGCTTTTGTTTCTACTTTGCGAACCAAGAAATATAAAAGAAAACAGTGCGGGTATCCGGATACTTTTTGGAGTACCTGTATATGTAGTAGCTGATTCTTATGTTAGTTTCATCGGAAACTGATGATTGGCTTGCTGCTCATGCAGTTCAGGATGTGGATGTGGGCGGGTTTGGAGCCTCACTTCGTACGTGGCCCCATCTACATGCAATTTCTAGCGAAACAAATCAAATATGTAGAATTGGATGGATAGAAAAATTTAATTTGTCAAATAATGTATTTTTGGCTATTCTTTAGTCAATATCTCTATCAAATATAGGGATATCGGGATGAAAATATGACCATAATTACTCAAGTATAGTCCCAACATGTTATGAAATTTAGACATAGATCGAGATCGTTTGTTGAGTGCGGGGGAGGAAAAGCCTTGAAGAAAGTTATTTTGCTTTTTTGACCTATTGGGTCTTCACTGACAAGCTCTTCAAGTGGAGATCATGTTTCGCATGACGATATTTGACATATGACCTTTTTGTGTATTAAGAGGCAAAGTACAGTTTTGATTGCTGAAATCTGAATCCAAAACTGCATCACAAAAGTGTCATGCGTCACTTCAATATTAATTACTGTATAATGGGTTAGTAGATCTTGGAAATCGATACGCCTACCAAAAATCAATTAAGTTTTAGAAAGAAAAGGAGAAAAATATAAAACTAAAGGATTAATTTCGAAAATTGCTTTTNATTCGGATTACTCGACCCTGAATTGCCTTCGGTCAAACTTTATAATGTTCTTTAATCCCACGACCTTTGACCTGCCACAAACATACAGACACAGACAAGCCCATTTTATTTCATATGGCCCTCCCTTCAGTTGAGGGAATAAGCTCACGAAACGAGCTAACTTTAAGATGCAAAACAGTAATTTACAAAAGTTAGGTATAGATGTGAAAGATTCCGAATAGCTCGGATTGGATAGGAATGGATAGGAATGGATGGGAATGGATAGGAATGGCTGGGAATGGCTGGGAATGGCTGGGAATGGATGGGGGTGGCTGGGAATGGATAGGAATGGCTGGGAATGGATAGGAATGGCTGGGAATGGCTGGGAATGGCTAGGAATGGCTGGGAATGGCTAGGAATGGATGGGTATGGCAGGGAATGCCCGAATGAGTTTTTTCACCCTTGCTGTTTACTGTCGAGTATATAGGATATTCTCTCTATCTGAATGACTTAGACATTTGATATATTCTGTGAAGAAGATCACATTGAATCACAACACGATTTTTATTCTCATTATTATTAATTTTCATTATTTGTACACATAAATACGCATACCATGTTCGAAGATCTATCAAATGAAATATTCTTCGAAATATTTGATTATTTATATATGCTCTTGACATTTTTACTGCATTTACTTCATTGAATAAACGAATTTCAACGATTTTACAATAAATTCCACTTCGTATTATTATTGTAAAGAATCATTGTAGTCGTTAAATTGATTTTCTTTCTTCTGATCTTATTTTTCATGTTCATAAAGTTATTTCATTAGAAATTCGTGATCATTCTTCAATTATTAGTTTATTATTTAGTCGACACAATTTTATTAATCTTCAGTCATGTATACTTCTTTCAGTTAATCCATCAGCAAAACTTGAAAGTGTTATTAAATAATTACAAAATGTCCATAAACTTGTTTCATTGGCTATTTATCAACCAAATTATAAAAAACCTAAATGAAAATAATACATACGAGTTCACTCGAACTATAATGATTGCACAAATCATCTTCTCTTCGTTCAATCCTACTTCAATATCCTTATGATTAATCAGATATATCAAATTATCCACCAATAGCTTCACATCTTGCATCACTTCGCATACTTATTTCTGGTTCACCTTCAAATGTATCTGTTTATTCAATTGTAACAATTCTTCGTCATTGTTACACAGTGCGAGATCTACGGATAATATAAGTAGAATATAATGATCTAGTCATTCCTTTTTTTGCATCGCTCCGAGTATACACGCATTCTTTCACTGATAACACGCATCCCGTTTAATCCCTTTTAGTCCCTTTTTCATCTCCTTTTCAAAAAATAAAATTACCTTCAAAGCTCATTATGAGCGAAGGTCGTGACAGGTTAATAAACAACAACCATGGATCGCAAATTATACTCGATTCCACTACGGGCAAATATTATAAAATAGTTGAATATGATCAGTTTCAAGGTGAGGCAAACTGCCAAGATCAAGTACCAAATTTCAATCAGTATAACAACCTACACACAACAGCACTTCAGTACCCGGATCAAATTCGTTACGATGAACAATGTGTTATAAATCAGCAATCAAATAAAACAATTCAACCGTCAGCTCCTAATCAAACGGAAAGGCAACAACAACAAGTAAACAATGGTATTAAGCCTTCCAGAGTAAATTTCACTCATCGTGCATCAAGTGATAATACCAGCACACCACTCGAAACAGAACAAGTACGTGCATTTACGAATGAAGATAGATATGATTACTCACATCAAAATACAGAAATAGTAGTAAACAAGCGGGCATTAAATGATAGTGATGACTTCGTTACAATCAGATCAAATAAAGCAAGAAAGAAAAATCATAATGAAGAACAAGAACAACGTACGACCTCAGGTTTAACTACAAATGATAATCTGAATAAATATGATGTGCCGTTAGAGCAATTGCAGCGAGCTGTTGTTCACAATCTGCCATGCTTCTTTGTCAATTTTCGAGACACTAATGGTTTACCATCAGTAGTTACAGCATCTGAAGAGTTATATGAACATTTTGAGCGTGTAAAGGTGAAACTTAGCGGCTGCTTTTCGATAGTTCGTTATATCGGTAATCAACTCAAGATAGGAGTCAACAATAAAGCAGATTATCAAATTTTGTGTAATGAAAACAATTGGCCGGCCGAGATTCAAAAGAAATCAATAAAAATAACAATGCCAAAATTCACACCGGAACAGTTCTCACTTGTAGTGCGTTATATTCCATTGGATTTTACTGCTGAGCAAGTAGCTAAGGAAGTAAAATTATCCGCAAATACAGCTAGCAACTTTCGTGCAATCATTTATTCGTATCCAAGATCAACGAATGATTTCAGATTTACAGTCTCGGATAGTAAAGAATATAATGGTTTACTGCGTCTAGGTCACATTGGAATAGGAAACCAAATGAGAATCGTAACAACGTACAAACCAGCAAATAAACTCACTTACTGTACCAAATGCTGGAGGTTGGGGCACCTACGCAATCAATGCAAACAAAAAATTCAAAAGTGTAGAATATGCTTACTTACTTATGATGAAAACCATAATGAGATATGCTCGAAAGAATATCAATGCGCTCAATGCCATATGGATCACTACTCGCTCGACTCAAAATGTCTCGCAATTCAACAATATCGTAATAATCTCAACCGAGCAGTTAAACAAGCAGTAGAAGACGGAGTAATCACACGTAAATCGACCGAACAACAATCAGCTCCAACAGTTGGTCCACCTAACTTAGACACTGCATCTTTTCCGTCATTAACTTCTGCAGTGACGAACTCAATGCCGTACAGAACACCACCATGGTTAACAACAACAAAACCATCGGTGGCTCGTCAATATACAACAGATATGACCAATCAAGAACTTTACGAAAAGTTATGTTCGCATCTTGATGAGAAATCAAAACAATTGGACTCACGAATAATTAAATTGGAACAAGAAATGAGTACAAAAGGAAAAATAATCAATGAATTTCGACAAAGTTTATCAAAGGCGATAGAAGTACTTAAAACGTTAACGCATGAAATCATTTATCCAATAACAAAATCTATTTCAAGAATGGACAAAAAGACTAAAGAAACAGTGGATAATGTTACAATAATATTAAAAACACAAGTTGAAGCTTTACAAAAGGAGATTAATGTTGAAGACAGAATTAGCAATCTTAATGAACACACAGATAATCAACAACAATTACAAGATTTATCTATCTCATTAACATAAACAATCAATGCTCAATCCAAACGCTTCTGCTTTTGCTTATGCTTATAATGTTTCATCTAATCCGTTACTAGAAGCACTAAATAGACTTAAAGGATGTCAAATCTCAGGTAAAGATTACCAAGTAGCTTTAGCCCCTCTCTCTGAATGGTACTCATCATCTACCATCAACAGTGTGCTTGGTAAATGGGAAGAGCATAACCACCAAAACAAAATAGTAGGAAACAAACAGACAAATCCGTTAAATTTTATTCTGTATAATGTACAAGGACTAAACTCACGAGGATTAGAAGTGTTAGAGCTAATTCATCAATTTGACGCATCGTTTATTGTGTGTACAGAAGTAGGAGAACAATGGAACACCTTAAGACTACCCGATTTCAACATTTTTCATGAAAAAGGAACAAACAAAAATGGAGGAGTGATCATAGGGGTGGGTAAACATCTCAAAGCATCTAAAGTAGAAACAAACATGCTGAACACACTAGTAGTAGATATATTCGGTCTCAATGAACCTCTAAGAGTGATAGGCATATATTGGCCTGATAGTCATAAAAGAGACTTAAACGAAATTAATACGTTCATAAATAATAACACAATAATAGCAGGAGACTTCAATGCATCACTAATGCAATGGAACAGTCCAAAAACAGATAAAAGAGGTGAAATAGTTAAAAGGTGGAGTGAAGATAATAATCTACAATATATACACAGCACAATAAACTCTTCTAAAAGATCACTTCGTAACATAGATTATGTTTTTACGAACTTTGTAGGGATATCAGGACAGACGATAGAATTTGGAACTAGCGATCACTGGCCGCTCGTATATAAATCTGAATGCGTCTATTTCGAAACAATAAATAAATTCCAAGTAGTTAACTGGAAAATATACGAAATACTTCTCTGTTTGCTTCAAGAATATTGGATAAAACAACTGCAATGTAGTGCAACAATTGAGTGGTATAGAGATTACATTAGGTTTCTAGCCGCACTGAAGAATCGCCTAACTGTTTGGCACAATAAGGAGAAATGGAGACCATCATACCGCATGAGATTCTACAAAAACTTAAAGTGGTAAGAAAAGTAAAAAATAGATTTCATCGCAGTCGACACGAAGAAGATAGACTAATACTACGTATGAAAGAACGTGAAATTAGAAAAGAGATAAATGAGTGCCGAGCAAGTCGTTGGAACGACTTTCTCTCATCAATTCAGTCGAGTCAAGGTAAAGCAAATAATATCTTTTGGAAATACTTATCGCGAATCTATAGACCGACGGTCCTACCATTTAATAAAATAGCTGTCAAAAATACACATTTAAACGTTCCCAAAGAAATAACAGACGCACTGTTCGATCACTATAGTAAACTGTACTCTTTACCAACAATAAACCATATAGATCCATACGACATAAAAATCGTCTCAGAATATCAAAAAATCTTAGCCGATCTATTATCTTGCGACAAAAAGATAAAAATAACCAGCACTTATGAGATAAAAAGAATTGTAAAAAATCTCAAAGCGAAAAAATCATCTGGTGAAGACAATATATCAAACTTTATAATTAAGAAGCTCCCTCCCGCATACTTAGAATGTTTAAGTAGATGTTTCAATGATTGGATGAGCCACTATATGTATATCGATGATTGGAAAATAGCTAAAATCATTACTTTGAATAAGTTAAAAGCAGGCATCCCAACTTGTGAACAAACTCGACCGATTTCACTTCTAGCTACCCACTCAAAAATTTATGAACGAATCTTGTTAGATAGAGTAAAAGAATGGGCTGACTCAAATAAAATAATACCTCCGGAACAGTCTGGATTTCGTAAAGGAAGTTCACTACAAACTAGAGTTCTTTCGATATATCAAGAAATTAAAAATAATCTAGCAGGAAATATACCCACGTTAGGCATATATGTAGATTATAAGAAAGCATATGATCTAGTGTGGCATATGGGTCTGATTGTCAAATTATCCAGAATGCAGATTCCAAATGAACTATTAAAAATAATTGTCAATTGGCTGTCCAACAGAAGAGCTTTCATCTCCTTCGGGAACGTTAAATCGGAAGTTTTTAAGATACATATTGGACTTCCTCAGGGTAGTTCGCTAAGTCCATACATTTTTATAATCTACCATGCAGACATAGTGAATTCAGTCGGAGCTTTCTCTACACACCTTTTCGCTGATGATCTCAGTACTCTGATAGTACCACCAGTTCAAAAAAACTATCAAGAGATGTTAAATTTTATTAACTCAGCTGGTTCTAAAATTTGTCAGAATCTTTTCGAGTACTCAAGTAGATGGAAGCAACCAATAAATGTCTCAAAAACAGTGGTTCAAAGTTTTTATTCATCAGTGAAGAGACCGAACGTTGAAATTAGTATGAATAACACTAACCTAGAAATAGTCAATTCGTTCAAATATCTAGGATTCACATGGACGGATAAGTTATCTTTAAAACCCACGGTAGATAGATGTTTGGAAAACATTCAGAACTCATACTGTAAGCTGAGATTACTCCAACGAAATAAAAACCTATCCTGTAAGGTATTAAGAACTTGTTTTTTTGCTTATTCCTTCCCGTTTTTTACATGGATATTTCCGTTTTTTCCGTTACTGCCGAAGACCCAACAAGATCTTTTTCGCAGAAAATACAGAGTCGGACTTAGATTAATACATAGATGTCCATTTATTAAAGCAGAAGATATTCTAGAGTTCACTAAAGAAAAATCAATCGAATCATATGTCTGCAAATACCTGGAGAAACGTCTTGCTAAAGCTCACTATACAGATTTAGGTCTTTCACCATTTTATGAAGATATATTTTATTGGGATCATCTCCACCTAGATAAAGTAAACAATCGCACAAAAAGAGAAGGACTTGGGATCGGGCATCTTCTTCGTCTAACTAGGATAAGAAAATTGAAAAAACGTCACCAGTCGTACCTGGTGACCTGGTTATCATTTATTGATCAATACAAGGTTGAAAACCCTCAAACAAGCTCTGTGTAGGCTAATTATCTCTAATAGCGCTCATTTCTCTCTCTTAAAAAATTGTTTCTCCTTTGCTCTTCTATCTTCTCTCTCTACAGTATCTTATTCTTCTTCTTTTTTTTTAATTCTTTGATACTCGTTACCTCCATTCTGTAATAATTGCATACACGAAAGCACACGCAAAATTCGGCAAGATCTAAGCTTAATGCAGTCTATGTAGTGGCTTATCATATAATCTAATATATCAGTGTAAGCGCTTCCGAGCGAAACACTTAAATAAAATGATGCAAAAACCAAAAAAAAAAAAATATAATGATCTAGTTGAAAATAATAATGTTAAGTAAGTTACCAATCGGTGAGTGAATGTATTAGACGAAAAGTCTTTAAAAAAAAAGTTTTAAAATAAAATCTTTCGTTATTGTTTTAGTGCTTCAATTCAAGCATCAGCTATGAATGATAATGATTTACCGATATTACCACAAGTGATGTCATTCAATTGCTTGTATTTTGCGTTGTATGCCTAATTTAATCCATTTTTATTTCCATCTTATAATACGAAGAACAACGTGGTCATTTTCTGGTGAATTACTCGATGGTTATATATGGAAACAAATGTTAGAACTTCATGTTCCATATTTATTTAAATTTGAATTTCATATGTGGATTGCGAAAAAGCGTCCAAAATTAGATTTAGATATAGTTGTGAGTTCATTTGAATATTTTGTTAGAAAATATTCTAATTGGCATATGATTATTAATCGATGGAGATTTAATGGTCAAACTAGAGGTAAATAAAATTGATTTAAAGCATTAAAAGCAATTGACTGAGTGAAACTTTATGATAATGATAAATTTTTTTTGTTGATAAGTAATTTTTTAACGAAAGAAGAGTGTTCAACGGAGCTCTGATTCATTTAATAAAAAAATATTTTGTGCAAAGAAACTTTTACAGTATTAATTTCAAAAAGATAATTTTGTTTCTCGTTACTGATACATTCTTTTGCTTTTTTAGAAGAATTTATCATGTTACGCACATTGAACTATCATAAACACAAATGTAACTATGCCTTTTATCTATAGTGGATCATTTGATACACGATCAACAGCAACAATGGTCAGTGATCATTATCGATTTTATTGAAATATAAGAAAATTCAGAATACATATGACAAAGAGAAAACCAAAAACTACTTGGTCTTCTTCATTATTTCAACAAATCGATTATCTAACTATAGAAATGCCAATAATACGTTTTTCATTTTGAAATTATTTATTGAATATTGGTAAGAATAATATATTATGGGTGGGTCAGAATAAATGGCGGTGCTAGTATTTTATCAATATCTTTTTCAATTGTCATAGTTTGAAACTAAGTTTTTTCTCAAAAGATCCAGCGTTCAATTCTCTACAAAACTGTATATAAACTGATGTGATAGGGATAAAATCAAACAAATCTATTTGAGCAATCTAGTGAAGATGCAACATAACCAACTTTGGGTGTGGGTATCGATGAACGTAACTATATCCACACCCGCACTCTTGTCAAATAAGGTATTTTTAGCGATTCTTTAGTCAATATCTCTCTCGAACATAGTGGTATCGGGCTGAAAATCTGACCGTAGTTACTCAAGTATAGTCCCAACATGTTATGGAATTTAGACATAGGTCGAGATCGTTTTTTGAGTGCGGGGAGTTCAAGAAAGTTGCTTCGCTTTTTCGACCTATTGGGTCTACACTGACAAGCTTCTGAAGTGAAGATCATGTTTCGCATGACAGTATTTGACATATGACTTTTTGATGTATTAAGAGGCAAACTACAGTTTTGATTGCTGAAATCCGAGTCCATAACTGCATCACAAAAGTATCATTCGTCACTTCAATATTAATTATTATATAATCGGTTAGTGGATCTTGGAAATCGATACGCCTGACAAAAACAATTAAGTTTTGAAAACAAATGGGAAAAAAACAAAAAAATTAAGGATTAAAATCGAAAATTACTTTTCTAAAGTTTATTTCTTATTTAAAAAGCAGAATGCAGCTGCCAGTTCGTATTTTATTCTAAGAATAGCTATCACATAAGATCATGTTTCTTATAAATATTCTTTTTCTTCTTTGCTCTCTTGGAAATTTCTCTGCTCAATTGCTTATTCTCAATATTCGTGATAATGGTAAAATTTGTACACAATGGATGAATCGGCCAACTAGTAATGTGTCTGTTGAAACGAATCGTGAATGTATCAATGCTGTTTCATTGGAGCAAAATCATACAAATGCAGAAATGCATCTCTGCTGTCAAGGCATGCTATCAACTACGCCAGCACCATATTTTCCAAAAGAATGTGGTAAACAATTGTACACACCATTAGGATAACGTATTATTGGTAGTTCTGTTGTACAACCACATTCATGGGTAAGTTTAACGTACTTCTTCTTTCGCTCTATTCAAGTTTCATCACGTATTGCTATCTCTTAGCCGTGGCATGTTTTGGGTAAATGGAACTGAGCATATGTATGGTGGAACTCTGATAGATAAATGACATATTCTTACGGCAGCACATTGTATTAAACCAAAACAAGTCTATACAGTTACTGTCGGTCTACATGATATAGTCGGGGCGCATTTTATCGAACAGAAAATAAGTGTAGAAAAGATCTATGTACATGAAGAGTATGATAGCGTGAAACTATCAAATGATATAACCATCGTTTATTTATCAAAATCTGTTGAAGTTACAGATAAAATAAACTTTATCTATCTTCCAGACCCAGAAGCAAACATTGGTGAACAAGTTTATGTCGGTAAGAAAGGATTGCACTCTTTTCATTTTTTTTTCTTTTTCTCCCCTTGAAAAAATCTTAATGATAATTGATACACGAGCAGAAAGAAATAGAATCAAACTTGAGATTTTCCACCTTATTGGTCATTGTTTCCTTTCTTTTGTAGTCGATTGGGGGAAAACATCAGTAAACGGTAATGTAAGTGCAGTACTGAAACAAACAGATTTGAATGTAATGAGCTGTCGTGGATTTTGGGCTTCATCAAAGTATGATATTTAAAAACAAATGTGTGCCGCCACAGCGGAAGCTGGGCAATGTAATGGCGATTTTGGTGATCCCTTGATGTATCAGCACAATGGACGAGGGTAAGGAGTATAATTTCTACTTGTTAGAAGATAATCAATTCATCCAGAATAACTTTTCTTTTACTCAACTAACTTTTCTTTGTACAGATATTTGAATGGAATTGTCAGCTTCAGCGCAAATTGTACAACTGGCATACCAGCTGTCTTTGTGTGTGTTAGTTACTATTTGCCATGGATCAAAGCAAAAGCGGCATTATCAACGACGTGAGGTAGTCAATGTGACTAAGACTTTTTTGCGTCGCTTAGAATTTTTCTATTAAAACGCTTAATGAATGAATACTGGAAAATAAAACGTTTTGCTTCGAGAGGTGTCCAAGGACGGAGAAGTAGACATTTCTCGAAGTTCTTCTGAAACTCCACGAATACTAAAATTTAAAAAAATACAATATCTACGGTATTTCGTTTGTATTTACACTCACTTTGGATGTGGGTTTCGATGCGGATCAAAACAAAGAAAATACCTACCCACACCATATATACTACTTGCCATATTACAAATCAAAACTTGTACATAAACAGAAAAATCTTTGCTCTTCGATTTCTAAAAATCTTAGAATTCTAAGGTGTGCATGGACTAGAATTTGTCCAGTCTACTTGCTACATCTAGCAGATAAACAAAGATTCATTAAGAGAAATAAATAACGAGAATTTTGAAATGTACAAAATGTGTTAAATGACTGCTATAACGCTCTGGAGTGATCGTTTTTTTCTGAAATCAGAAACAAATGATGTTGCCAATCTGTTGGGTGTGAGTGTGGGTGTGGGTGTAGGAGTTACTCTTCTTAGGCCCACACACCAGCTCAACATCCACACTCATACCCACACCCACACCCCATACCCACCCCACCCACACCCACACCCAAAATAATGATATAAAATAGACACAAAAGATGCTAAAACAATTCGTCTGAAAACTGTTTGGTGTAAATCCATGAATAACTCCCGGTCTAGCAGTCATTTAACACATTTTGTACATTTCAAAATTCTCGTT
>CAJNSZ010000267.1:0-114898 GCA_905329745.1 Rotaria sp. Silwood2 | reverse complement strand
CACAGACGCAAGTTTTGACTATCATAGCGAATAACGAGAACGTTTCTCATGAAAATGTCCGATTCTCTGATGTGTTAGGTACTCGCTTTTCTGACATCAGAATTATATTATTTGCACATCGCTAGAACGAGCAAAGCGAGCTCTATCTGTTGGTATAATATTTCAATGAAGAAAGAAAATGTATAACTTTTGTTTCTGCTTTGCGAACCAAGAAATATAAAAGAAAACAGTGCGGGTATCCGGATACTTTTTGGAGTACCTGTATATGTAGTAGCTGATTCTTATGTTAGTTTCATTGGAAACTGATGATTGGCTTGCTGCTCATGTAGTTCAGGATGTGGATGTGGGCGGGTTTGGAGCTTCACTTCGTACGTGACCCCATCTACATACAATTTCTAGCGAAACAAATCAAATATGTAGAATTGGATGGATAGAAAAATTTAATTTGCCAAACAATGTATTTTTGGCTATTCTTTAGTCAATATCTCTATCAAATATAGGGATATCGGGATGAAAATATGACCATAATTACTCAAGTGTAGTCCCAACATGTTATGAAATTTAGACATAGATCGAGATCATTTGTTGAGTGCGGGGGAGGAAAAGCCTTGAAGAAAGTTGTTTTGCTTTTTTGACCTATTGGGTCTTCACTGACAAGCTCTTCAAGTGGAGATCATGTTTCGCATGACGATATTTGACATATGACTTTTTTGTGTATTAAGAGGCAAAGTACAGTTTTGATTGCTGAAATCTGAATCCAAAACTACATCACAAAAGTGTCATACGTCACTTCAATATTAATTACTGTATAATGGGTTAGTAGATCTTGGACATCGATACGCCTACCAAAAATCAATTAAGTTTTAGAAAGAAAAGGAGAAAAATATAAAACTAAAGGATTAAATTCGAAAATTGCTTTTCTAAAGTGTGTTTCTTATTTAAAAAGCAGAATACGGCTGCCAGCTCTTATTTTATTCTAAAAATAGCTTTCACATTAAACTATGTTTCTTAGAAATATTCTTTTTCTTCTTTGCTTTCTTAGAAGTCTCTCTGCTGAATTGCTTATTTTCAATATTCGCGATAATGGTAAAATTTGTACACAATGGATGAATCGGCCAACTGGCAATGTGTCTCTTGAAACAAATCCTGAATGTGTCAGTACTGTTTCATTGGAGCAAAATAATACAACGGCACAAATGCGTCTCTGCTGTTAAGGCATGCCATTAACTACGCCAGCACCATATTTTCCAAAAGAATGTGGTAAACAATTATACACACCATTGGGACAACGTATTATTGGTGGTTCTGTTGTACAACCACATTCGTGGGTAAGTTCAACGTACTTATTCTTTCATTCTATTCGAGTTTCATCATGTGCTACTATCTCTTAGCCGTGGTATGTTTTGGTACATGGAATTGATCATATGTGTGGTGGAACTCTGATTGATGAACGGCATGTTCCTACGGCAGCACATTGTATTAAGCAAAAACAAGTCTATACAGTTACTGTCGGTCTACATAGTATAGTTGGGGCGCATTTTATGGAACAGAAAATAAGTACAGAAAAGATCTATGTACATGAAGAGTATGATAGTGTGAAACTATCAAATGATATAGCTATCATTTATTTATCAAAATCTGTTGAAGTTACAGATAAAATAAACTTTATTTGTCTTCCAGGTTCAGAAGCAAGCATTGGTGAAAAATTTTATACCGGTAAGAAAAGGGCTCACCGTTTTCATTTTTTTTCTTTTCCACTTCTTGACAAAATATTTTCTCAATGATAATTGATATACGGGCAGAAAGAAATAGAATCAAACTTCAGATTTTCCACCTTATTGGTCATTGTTTCCTTTTTTTTGTAGTCGGTTGAGGAAAAACATCAGTAAACGGTAATATAAGTGCAGTATTGAAACAAACAGATTTGAATGTAATGAGCTGTCGGAGATTTTGGGCTTTATCAAAGTATGATACTCAAAAACAAATGTGTGCTGCCATAGCGGAAGTTGGACAATGTAATGGTGGTTCTGGTGGTCCCTTGATGTATCAGGACAATGAACGATGGTAAGATGTAACTTCTGCTTGTTAGAAGATAATCAATTGATCTAGAATAATCTTTCCTTTATTCGACTTACTCTTCTTTGTACAAGTATTTGAATGGAATTGTCAGCTTCAGCACCAATTGTCAAACTGGCATACCAGCTGTTTTTGTGCGTGTAAGTTACTACTTGCCACGGATCAGAGCGAAAATGACATTATCAACAACATGAAGTAGTCAATGTGACTAAGATTCCTTTTTTGCGTCGCTTAAAATTTTTCTATTAAAAACGCTTAATGAGTGAAAAATGGAAAATAAACGTTGTGCCTCGAGAGGTGTTCAAGGACGAGGAGTACGATTTATCGACGTTCTCCGAAAATTCTATGAAGGCTAAAATTTAAAACAACACAATATCTACGGTATTTCGTTTGCATATACACTCATTTTTAATGTGAGTTTCGATGCGGATTAAAACAAAGAAAATATCCACTCACACCCTAGACCCCACTCGCCATATTATAAATCAAAACTTGTATATAAACAGAAAAATCTTTGCTCTTCGCTTGCTGAAAATTTTAGAAGTTTAAGGTGTTCGTGAACTAGAATTTGTCCAGTCTGCTTGCTACATTTAACAGATAAATAAAGTTTGATTAAAAGAAATAAATAATGAGAATTTTGAAACGTACAAAATGTGTTAAATGACTGCTGTAGCACTCTGGAGTGATCGCTTTTTTTCTGAAGTCAGAAACAAATGATTTTCTGAATCCGTTGAATAAAACTGATGCCATGTTGTTTTAATAGCCAATTTTATTATAGATCATGTTATTATATAGATATCAGTGACTAACAAAAAAAAAATGCGTAAGACTCGTTTACCTTCTTATCATCAATAGCAGGATGAACTTTTCCTTTCTTCTATTAAATTATTGATTAAAATAAACGATAAAGTTGTTGTTTCACTTGTGAAATTACTGTTTGAGATTATTCAGTGTATTTTCTAAATGTTGATATGACGACGGTAAATGTGAATGTTATTCGAAAAAATGAAATCAAATAATGTATGAGAAATAGTCTTGGTTTGCATAAAGATTTCACATATCCAATAATGAAAAACCAATAAGATATAAGAGATACAAAAGATTTTAAAACAATTTTTCTTAAAACTGTTCTGTGTAGATGTGCAGCATTTATATACTCTGACTGACATCTTAATCGAACATCTATATGCACGTTCTTTACAATATTTTGACATCTTTTTTTTTGATAAAAAGGACTCTATCTATGCGTGGTACATGAAAAAACTTGTTGAACGTTTTTGAGACTCAATATTTCTCTTTTCATGTGTCTTCAAAAATCTTTTATGATCAAATTAGATCATTTTAACATTTTCCAAGAGGACACAAAAGCACTCAAAAATAAACCAAGATTAGGATGGTTGACCACCTTTTCGGATTTTCTACTATGTTTATGAAGTAAGATTTGCTAGTAGTCATAAGGATGTAGTGGTCACATTACAATGTATAGAGTTCTTAATACATTATAAGAAGTAATGTACATAACTATATGATAATGCAACTTATACCACACATTATAATCTATAAAATAAGTTGCATTGCTCTGTAATTAAGCACGCCATCCTTTTATCGCAAAGGAATGCATTACAACGACCATTACTACAGAAAATCGACTACGAAATACTCACAAACATATTGTAGTCATTCAAATTTCTAGGGTGGGTGTGAGGGAATCACACCCACACTCTTCAAAAAAATGAAACCTTGTAAAATATCTGGATAGTGGCTTTTCAATAAATAATATCTTTTGAAAATGATCCTCGAGTACAGATGTGATTTTCATTCTTCATTGACATATCAATTCTACACTCCAAAATTACAGTTTATTGAGAAATTAGTAATGAACAAACATTTCAAAGAAAATTTCTTTGATTAATATGAATCTTTAATGTTTATGCCGCTTGAATCGATTTGTCATTATTTCTGGGACAGAATTCGATTTAAAATTGTTCATTTATCTCTTCCAATAGTATTCGAGACAAGAAAAACAAAATATCAAACATAGACTTCCGTATAAAAAACATATTCTATTCGCCAGTTTTCTTTCAGGATGTCTGATGTTATTAGATATTAATGCGCTTCATTTGAACTGTCATACGGCAGTTTTTTGTCCGATGAAAATGATAAACAAAAATTCCTAAGGTGAAATTCAAAGAGATAAATATTTTTTACTACTTTTATATTTGTATGGTGTTTTCGTTTGTATTAAGAAAGCTTTCAATTCATAGACCAGGTTTTCTTTTTAGCTACTAAGACTAAGAATTCTTTGTCTAATCCTTATCAATAGCTCGAGAGGATTTATGGTTAAAATGTTAGTTTTTATATATAAATAAAAGAGATGCTCTGTTTTTTCTTTTTGATGCATTTAGAAATGGTAAGAGTTTATAATAAGACAGAAAAAGGAGCAAAGGTTTTCAAAAAAAAAAAGAAAATCATAAGTTCAGAAAAATTACAGACAATATTAACAACACCGAGACAACAGCACCGAATTAGTCAGAACTCACAGAATATAAAATGAAAAACAGAAGACAGGTAAGATGGAAAAAAGAAGAGAGAAGAAAATATGCGATAATACATATCTTTACATGAAAAGAGATACTGCTACAAAAAAGAAACGAACAGTTATTAATAGAATTTTAAAAAAAGAAAAGCTTGGTTGATTATTATTATTTTTTATTTCGGTCGTTGAAATTTATCTAGAATTCTTCAAAATCTTTTCCTAATTTGTCTGTTGTTGCAATACAAACTAAAATCAAATTGTAAATCATAAGAATTAATTAAAAGCTGCATTGAATTTTAAAATTTTCTTACGTGGTTCTTCTTCATATTCATTAAAATTACTTGCATCACCTAAATAAAACAAAAATATTCATACGTAAAAAAATTTTTAAATTAAACAAACCAGGCTCTTTTATTTTCGGTACAAATGGTGCTTCTACTTGTCGTTGATATATAGCATTCCAATCGGTAGCTGAAAACCATCGATGAATTTGAATATCATCAACACCATTTTCTAAAGTCCCATATCGTTTTTTTACATCAATTTGAAGAAGATTGCGTAATAGATCTTTTAAATCGCTACTAAAGTGTGATGGAAATCGAATCTAAAATTTTATTTTAATTCAAATATACGTATTTAACTTTATCAAGGCTTCTTACTTTTCCTGATACAATTTTTTCATAAATTTGAATTGGTTGATCAGCAAAAAATGGTGGATAACCCTAAGTAATAATAAAAAAAATATTGTTGTTTCTTTGTTTTAGTAAATAAGAATCTTAAACATACAGCTGACATTTCATATACTAATATACCTAATGCCCACCAATCAGCTGCTTTATTATATCCTTTTGATAAAATTATTTCTGGTGCCAAATATTCTATTAAATACCAAGTATTCTATTATTTGATATTGAAATTTTTTTCTTTATTATACCTGGCATACCGCATAATGTCCAAGTTCGATCTAGAATTATATAAAAAAATATACGAAATGAAATTCTCATATAACATATTTCATACTAAAATCAAAGATAGTATGAAGCCGTTGAAAAAGAAATATAGGTCTATGTCATCACTAAAATGACGTTGATTATAATATTTTGTTGAGAGAAAAATATTGTTAGTCAAGCGATCTTTCATTATATATTAGAAATGGGAATGATTCATGTTTTTTTCTCTTTTGGAGTCTAGACTATCTTCGCTACATCGTTTCATGTTCGAGATATGAGTTTGACGTACTAATGTACTTATTGTTCTTTGACAATAATATTCCGATATTGTATGAATAAATTAGCTTATAGGATTAGAGTATTAGCACAAGATATTCTCTTATTTTTCGGCCATTGAAAAAACAATTGGTTAGGACCAGAGTTTTTCGTTATTCTCGAATATATGTTCAGACTTGCTTTCCGGGTACGACTGAATAACAATCAATAGTTTTCTTGAAAAATTTCAAAACTGTATCTATACAAAGCAAAGTAGCATTTTCGTCGCGCTCCTTGGTTGTGTTTTGAAACCACTGCAATCTACTATTTGTTTACAACATTGAATTTATATATTACAATAAGCGAAATCGCATCTATGCGTTTCAACTAACGAACTAGTTTCTATGGAAAACGATATTTTAATTGATAGCGAAGTTACAAAAAATGAGCCATTAAAATCTATTTTGCATTTTGAACCATTTGACATGATAATTGTTCAAGTTTACTCTAGAGACAAATTCTGATTTTAACCAGTTAAGTGCCTGAAAAATGTGTAAATATTCTGTACTATGACTTTTACATTGCAGCTCAACGAAAAAAAAAGGATATGAAGAAATTTTTATGTTGCTTCATTTGAACTACATAAGTCAATATTATTATTTAAGTATTGATCGCTGAAGTCTTTCAATTAGATACCCATGGATTAAAAAAATGAAAAAGTTTCGTTTAAATGGTTATTTTCAGAATTTTTATCAAATAAGTTTCATGAATTTGGTTATAGCGAAAAAATAAAAATTATTTGATTTTCTTCCGTTATTTCTGCACTATTTTCATTCCATGAATTTATCATTTTTATCCCATGACATTGACTATTTGTAAAACATCAAAATCGCTACGTTAGTTTCAACACATTTTCATTGATTCATTTTATAAGTTCCATTTTTTTAACACAAAAACCAAAGTTATCCTCACATGTACCGGTCTTATAAAAACAGAATGCATAAGGACAAGAAGGACGTCGTGCACTGATTTTTTACAGTATAGATTATTAATTTCAATATCGAAATCTGTCCTAATTTTTAGTGGTTACAGAGAAAATTGAACTTTTTGAAAGTTCGCTGCACAATCACTTGAAGGGCAAGATCTCTGAACTTTCTGAAAAGTTCAGGTGGGAAAAAGGCAACGCAATCATCACGCTATATTTTTTCCTGACAAGACTTTGATGAAGGTTTAACATTTTTAACCACATGATTTTCATGTAATATCAGTGACTATCGTAACGTGAACATGATGTAGAATTCACCATTTTTGTGAATAAAATTTTTGAAAATCCTCAATGACTTTGAAAAGACATGCAGTTTTTTTGTTCATTCCATTATCAGAAATCGCATTTTTTTATTTCAATAATCATTTTCCTGAGGGAAAAATTTCATTAAAATGGTGTAAAATACATCATTGATTGGCATGCCTATAATCGAGGTTATGATCGTGCAAATGATATGATTGAATAGATGTCGGCAGGAAATTTAAGAGTATTCTATTAAGATTTTGAATGAATGGAGATGGAGAACGACATTTACTTACGGTATCCATCTTTCAGTAATAAAAACTTGAAATCAAGTGATGATTTTTCGTAAAAAATTCAACAAAGTTTAGCAACCACTTGATACGAATCCTTTGAATTCTTATTTGTTCTTATACATGGAGTACAAAGAACAGTAATCCTTTCTCACTAATAAAGCATACTATACAGATCAAAAACTCGTTCCATAGATTATTAGTTCAAGTTGCTTAAAAAAACTAGATCTCTTTTATGAGTTACTAAATCTTATATATGGGTTAGTATTCTCTGATTTATTCCATACTGTTAATAATCAAGAGATGTTAGTCTTCCTCAGTAGTTTTAAGTTTTGATATTGACATAAAGTGTTATAATAATTTTATACCTGTGATTTTTTTGGCAAAGCCGAAATCAGCCACTTTTAAATAACCATCAGTATCGATTAATAAATCTTCAGGCTAACATTTTAAAACTTTATTTTGAAAATGTTAATCATTTGTTTTCCTACTTTAAGACCTCGATAAATTATACCTAAATAATGAAGATATTCTAATGTTAATACAATTTGAGCTGCATAAAACCGGGTATGTTGTTCACTATAGATATATAAATAATTAATTATAAATTGAAATAAAAATTTTATTTTAATGATATACCTAAATCGACCGACTTTACGTAAATAACTAAACATGTTACCACCGGGTATAAATTCCAAAACCATATACAAATAGGTATTGTCCTTTTGGATATATAAAATTATTTAAAAAAACAATTTCTCTTCAAAATTTTCTACTTTGAAATGATAATCCAAATTGACAATAAAAGGAAAAGAAATAGCTTGAAGAATACGTTTTTCATGGAGTGTATGTTCAATTTGTCTGTAATTAAGAACCTAAGTCAAAAAAACAAAGTTTTTTTTTAAATATTTTTTAAATATAACATTACTTTTTGTTTTTCAAGAATTTTCATTGCATAGAAATTTCCATTGGATATATGCTTAACAAGCATAACACGTCCGAATGAACCTTACAATTAAAAAATTAAACCATTAATTTGTAACTTCATATTAAATTATTTTACCTTTTCCGATTGTTCGTATACACTCGAAATCTTCGAGTTTGGCAGTATTCTAAATTGAAATGAAAAATATTAATAATAAAAAGTCTAACTAGACATTATAATTTTAGAAAACTCTCATTACTATAACTAAAATGTTGATTACACATAAACCTTATGCTTTGGGATAAAAAACGAATGCTATGTTTTCTAACATAATTATATCAAAAATATTCATATACTAACTAAGAGTTCTCTATGTTGTGAAGTGATCACATAGTCTCTAGTCTGACAAGTGTAATCGTTTTAAACAGTACTCTAGTTTAAGTTTAAATTCTAATGAAATTACTTTGCAGCAATAAAAAATTCTCATACATTTTCGTTTAATCTGAAGATATATCAGTTGTTAAATTTGCTTTAGGAGGGAGTCTTCTCATATGTCTCGTTCTGATTTCAATAATATTTTTCCTGCACTTGAAGGTTTGCTATCTTTGAACTACTATGAGATTTTCAAACTTTGAAAATGTTCATATTATAAGACCATCAAAAGAACTTCATTTCAACACAAAAATTCATAGATAGGATTCTTCTAAAGGTTCACACTCTTACAGGACATTCTAGTAAATAAGCATATTAAAAATGCAATAGCTTCATTATGTCTCAATAGGAACTCACAATCTTTTAGAGTTTTTGATAGACTATTATGTACTATCTATAAGCGAAACAATTCATTGAAATTCTGATAGGGAGAATAATGTCGATAAGTAGGACAGATATTTTATATATTTTTTCATTCTATATGGGCCTTTTTTAGCATTGAAATTCAGTAGAAAAATAATCTACTCTGCATAATCTAATAATTTTTATCTCTATTGACATTTTATAATTTATTCGAATTCATATTCGTATTGATTTTATATTTGTTTTACAATTGTCACAATAGCTTGTCTTTTTTTAGAAGAAAATATTAAAAAAAAAAACAAGAACTAAATATAACCCAACTGAATACGATGTTACTGATGCGTACCGAAGAGAAGAAAAATAGAAAATTTTTTTTTTCTCTTTTTCTTTGTATATTAATTGCTTATTCGGTCATCAAAATCGATCGACATTATAATTATTTTATTTTTCAACTAAAATTTCTTTCTACCATAGATGTTTATTTAGCCAACATGTTACCTGACTTGGTTTGTCGTATTTAACTTGAAATTCATCTTTAGCTTTAGCTAGAAATTCTTTCACTAAAATAAAATAACAAAAAATAAAGAACAAATTAGTAAACGATCTATAAATATGTATATAATTTCCCAAACTGACAACTATCGCTTTCATGTGAAGAAACTGTAGCAGCGGCAGCACATATTCTTTTTTAACGAAAAAATGCTTTGTACATATGTACACTTGTTTCATGTAATTTATATACAGTGCATGTTTGCTTTCTTTCAGAAGTACAATTTAAAAAAGCTTTGAGTATGGATTGAATAAACAAGAGAACTAAGATGGTAACAAGGAACAACTACTATGTATGGAATGACAAGAAAAAACTCCGTCATGATCATTAGTTTTAGGCTTCGTTGACAATTTAAAATGAGAGAAAGGTGCATTTTTTTTCTTTTAGTTATATTTGAGGTTAGAAAAAGTTTTTTTTTATTCATTTCCTAATAAATAATTATGACCCTTGAGTTAGTTATGACAAAAACAGCTTTGCTTTAATTGTTAAACATGAAGAATTGTACATATTTTTTCCTGTGAATAATAGATGTGTTTTCAATTGAAGTAGATATCTTTTTTCAATTGTTTTATATCAAATTGTTTTTTCTATAATTGTTTTCTAATCATATTGAGTGAACTGAACATAAAACAAGTATAGGAATTACTACAAAAACTCACATAATTAGAAACGAATGAGAGAGAGAAAAAAAGAGTACTAGTATAGGTTCGTCAACATGCTATAGTTATGGAAAATAACATGAAAGTTTGCCACCCGACATACAACTGTTACATATTACATTCATAATCGATTTTTATGTGTACACGTCACCTTTATATTCAGTTTCTTTTTACTTTTGATTTTTTCTTCTTTTTTTTATTTCTTTTTTCCTGCGTAGATGACAAATGATTATATTCACGAGTCAAAATACACGTATTGTAACATGCATTTGCATACTTGCAATGATGTCCAATAGATGGTCACTTTTACTTTTCATTAAAAATTCTCTTCTTCTAGTCATTATCGAACGGTTTCGAGCACTCATGTATGTATAAGAAGATAAAAAAATGGAAGATATGTAAATGTGGAAGCACATAGACAAAATATCATTTTTGATCTATTGGTGGCAACGTATATCTAATACTTTTGCGTACGTGTCAAAAACGCAAGTATTAAAAGAAAACAAAAAATCAATTGTAAATATTGAATACCTCTTTCAGTTGATTGAACATTGGCTAATGCTGCATTTGTCGCTATTGCTGTTGATGATGATTCACCTTCGTCCTTATCTTTATCATTGTCATTATCTTTTGACATTTGACTTAATTTTGATGATATAAAGCTTTTAAGTGCCTGCATAATAGACAGAATAATCTTGTCTGCTCGTAATGTATGGTACTAATAATAAAATACTTCCTATGTGTATGGTAACTTGTCTCTTTGTCCCGTGTTGTTAAAAAAGCAATGTCGATAGGTTGTTATTGTTGTTTTGCTTCTAGTTGTTAGTGATGATGATTGTAATGTTGGTAAAGTGTAAACGCACAGCCAATAAGCTGTCAAACTGAGAGAAAGATAGATAGTCTATCGATTTTTTGATTTCTTGTGTATGAGCATAGCGTATCAACGCGAGAGATTTTATCGCAATACTCTTTCGACATAACGAGCGAACGAGCTACGAAAACAAACCAGCATGCAATTGCATAGAATATGAGAAGAGAAAGAGAAACAAGAAGAGAACAAGCAAACGAAAAGAAATAAGCATGTAGGTAAGAAAGTACAAAAAGAAGCAGCAAAGAAGGTTGACTCTTTCCTATCAATAGATATATATCTTGGTACCAATACAGAGACACTATTATTATGCCGTTAGGATTATCAAAGAAAGTATGTGGCTTTGTCCAATTTAATTGTCTATCTGTCGTTGTTTTTGTTTGGTCTCTATATGCCGAGAAAAGATTTTAATTACTTAATCAGCACTGCTTTCGCTCTTCACGAAAAGTTTTTTTTATATGTCGATACTGAAACAAAAAAAATTGTTAATACCCCTTCTGTCTGTATTGATTTGACAGGTACTGTTCAAATATACTGTATTACATGCGTGATGTTATGATTGCGACATTTAAATATATTTCCATATTTGTAAATATACTTATATTTCAGTTCAACTACATAATTATACTAAATATGATTCATACTACCCAGTCAGACAAACAACAAAAAGTAACGCGTAAAAATGCGTAAAACTTTAACGAAAAAAGAACAAAAACCGCACCTTTTTTGGATTTTTTTTCGTTAAGATTTATTAATGCGTTTTTTTTCCTTAAAGACTTTAACGAGTTAATGAACGATTCAAAACGTACGATTTTTACGTTAATTTTCGTTAAAACTTTTGAATGCGTTCTATTTCGTTCAACATTTTAACGCATTTTTACGCGCCATTTTTGTTGTTTATCTCAGTAGGAAGCTATCAAATACCATCTGTCACGAAGTCGTGTAACACCACGAGTCTTTAGAAAAACAAAGGACGGGAGCGTATAAGGGTCATTTTTGGGCCCTCATCAATTTTGGTTGATTCATAGTTTACTAGATGCAGAATTTCACGAGGAATCGTTTGGTATCAAAATAAAGCTATTTCAGACGAGTCTAGNTGGTTTGATGTTCTGCCTACTATTTGTCGACGCGAGGAGTCAGAAAAAGCAATAAAAAGCTATGATTTCTGGGATAGAACTCGAGAAAAACGCAGTTTTTCGTTAACGCGATTAAAACTGATTAAAAATCAAGGAATCTGATTAAAATCGTCTCATTTTAATCGATTTTTAATCACAAAAAAATCGATTAAAATCCCGTTTTTTCTTGATTTATTTTTACATGGGAAACAGGGATCTCGATATTATGGAATTAATCATCAAGTCTGGAATAGATAGAGACGTAACGGTAATGACCGATCAAGTGAGTGTACGAGCGAAATGGGAAGCACCGGTCAACATGCCAATTCGTGGTGTTGCTGTATGGCATTTGAGTGGAGGAAATCCGTGGTTTTGAAACAGCATGCAGGATGTGATTTGACGATCTTTTTTCAGAGTGTTGTGATGTCGACATGCAACTTTTTAGAAGTTGACTGTAATGGACATAAAAAATTTCGCACTATTTTTTGGTTTTGACTCGGATGTAGGAGTTAGAGTCGGTGGGAAATAAGGAAATTTCACACCCACACCCTTTTTAAAGAAGTTTATGGCGTTCATGAGCCATCAGGATGGGTTTATGGATCGACTCAACCCTTTCATAAACCAGTGGAAACGAGTATTTGATCTCGGTAAACCCCTTGATAATCGCTTTTTGAAGAGTCTATGAAAGGATTTCTTAGAATCCGACGAACAGTTGCGAAGAATGTCTTATACGTTGCACTTTTATAAACCGTTTTATCGTATATTATTCTGTGGCTTCTTCTTACAATTTAGTAAAGATCAAAAGGCGTCGTATGGATCCCTGATTCTTATATAAACTCATCCTCTGGCAAGATCGAGACTTCACTTACTCACACCCTGATTTTCAAGAAATGAGTAAGCGAATGAATGGGCTGAATTGAAATAAGAATCAAGCTACTTATAATAACTAGTGTGACTTGTTTGCCATCTATTCACATCTGGAGACAATATAACGGATAAAAAAATCCGTGATTAATCAGCAGTATAATAGATTAAAGAAACATTTTAACTATTTTTATAATTGCGATCAACATTAATGTACTGTATATTTATATGTTTAAATACTGATCACATTCTTCTAATTCAATATTAGTAAAATGTTCATCTGATAATTCAGGGCGTTTAACTGGTTCTATTTTCTTCACTTTAAAGACTGTATAAGGCATAATCAGTATTTCACTTTCCATCACATATTGAGACGAATTTTCAATGTATAGAGCCGTGCGTCGATGTTTGATTTCATAGGTACACATAACCCATAGTTTAATCTTTGTTCCATCGGATTTGAGTCGATCCGTTTCACCGCTTTCTTTTCGTGCCAGTTCTTGTCGATATAAAAATAGTGCAGCAAGTTTCTCTTCAATCGATGATGATAACAATGATTTTGTCATTAGTGAACATCCATCTTGATATTTTCGGAGATCATCATCACTCATTTGCATAACTCGATAAGACATGCCTATGTAGGAGAATTCATCTAACTTTGGATGATGTGAAAGTAGAGCGATAATGTATCTTCGTTCATGTTGATACTTATTTGCACCACCTGCCATTTCTTTGTTGAAAACTTTATAGAAATCAGTTTCAGCTGTATAAGCTTTGATGATCCATACTGGATCTTTTTCTTCAATTGCTCGGCGAAAAAAGCGTTTGATGTGTTCAATTCTATCAAAGTGAGCTAAACTTTTACCAATATAATTTTTTTCAATTCTTTCGAACATTGTAGCGATAGAAATGCTATCGTAGAGTGACTTAATAATTTGACGTTCTTCGACCGCTTTTTCTAAAATATCATCATCATCAATTAATTGCCATTCAGTAGCACCTGTGTCCGATACCAACCGACTACTAGTCGGAATACGAAAGAACAGGTTTTTTATTTCATCGTTTTTGGCTTCATCGAATGGCAAATTATCATATTTATTCCGTATTGTTCTATCAGCTCCTGCTTCCAGTAATAATTCAACAATTTCCGCATGACCATGATAAGATGCAGCATGTAATGTTGTACTACCATTTGGTTCCACTCGGTCTATCTGTTGACGTTCTATCTTTTCCAGTGAATTTTTAACTTCTTCAATTTTATTATTTCGACATGCCAAATAAAAATCACTACAATTGTTAGATGGTGTCACTGTTACTTCTATTTGTGAGTTTGTTGTTTCTACTGTTGGATTTGTTACCGATGAGTCTGTAGTTGTTGGCATTAGAACTGACTTTGGTGTTGGTATCTGTTCTATATTTGTAGTTGTAGTTGATTCATCGGGAGAACGGTTTTCTGGATGGTTCGGATCAGAACGGTAAGCGGTGCTTTTTCCTCGACGTATAAATGAAAATATTTCTAAACTTTTAACCTTTTGAACAATCCAATTCCCCATATCTAACTTGAGCGTTGTCGATGAAATAAATAAAGAAAAACGATTGAACTTCAAATACCAATCTTAACAGAAAAAACCTTTTTTCAGATTAACTGACTACTACTTACCTGTATACGACTAGAAAAGATGGTTGATAAATAAAATTTACGTAATGTCTTATGGACAGGTTGTTTTTTTTTTGTTATTAACCCTTTGAGTCCGGGATTTTTTTTAAAAACTAAAAATATTTATAATTTCAAAAATCAATGTTTATTTTTGAAAATATGACCAAATACATAATTCAGAACACTTTCAGAGTATGATAATCTTTAAAACAATCCGTTACACACAACCCTACATCACATTCAATACATTCATACAATGTATCTGTTCTTGACTTGTCTCTCCTCACAGTATGAGCACAAACGTAACACTTTCTCCTCCGTGTTGCTTGAGTAATTGTTGATGCAATGCGCGAAGGNGTCTGGTGTCCTTTTTAAGGCATTATAAATATGAGTTTTTCGCTTTTTGTCTAGGAAAAGTTTAGTGGATCGTTGAAGAGAAATGTTTTTTTACGTCCTACTTCTAGATATTGATAAGACCTATTATCATTGATAAGGATCTTTTGATCAGGAAACAGTTATCGGGACCATGAGAATGTTATAGCTATCCTTGAAAATATTTGATTTTGCACGGAAGAGTGAATCAATTTGATTGCACTTCGTTGATGATCTCTCTATTCTAATCACAATTTCGTGAAGACGCACTCCATTGTATGAGCAGTTGAAGAGAAATGCAGAGTTTCTGTCTTTGCCTTGTTGGTGAGAAAAGAAGAGTGAGCTAATCAAACATCAAATAGAATATTTTTCTGTCTGTATCAATGCACAAGAGGAAACGAGATGTCTTTGTCTATTGCATTCATGCTTCAGAGATGGAACCGGTACCAATATGAACTCCAGCTCTGCTGCCATGTCTGAAGAGTGGTCGTTACATTTACATCGGGTGGGCACCTGTAGATCGATTTTATTTACTTAAATACTCATATAATATACGTTTATCCGTACTTTCTATCGTTTTTCGTAGTGACTCATAGAGACCTTGTAATGAAATTTTTTTGAAATCTAGTGACGTTAAATAGCATTGTTCTGAAAGAGAATCGCTACCAACCACTACCAGAAGCGGTATCGTTTCAGATATCAGATCGGTCAGTTCAATCAGATCTGACGTATTCAAACTATTATAGTACTAGAGTACCAATCTCAAACAAATTGAACTGAGTCCATCTCTTCCATGTCTTAGTCAAAATGGACAATAGGCATGACGAGTCTGACTCCAATCTGTTCTATATGTTTCCGATTTTAGTGCAATTATTTGACGTTGAATTAAAAAGTTTTGTGTAACTTGCGTCATATTATCATTATCATTACAAAAATTATCTGATCAAGTTATATGAAATACAAATGTATTAAATGTTGTTTTAGAGCACTTAACAATTCTGAACAAATGTATCGACTTCTGTTTAACTTAAATCGGAGAGAAAACATTTCTTTATTTTATTTTGTCATATGAATGCAGAGAATATGACGTCATCCCCAAAGAATATCTAAGACAAAGTTGTAGTCGATTCTGTCACATGAACTGAAGCTTCACATGAGAATTGATCAGCATGTTTGTAAATAACTCTTATGTACAAAAGGTAGAATGCAAGATTCATATCACGAAGATAGATTGTGCAAAAAAGTTTCAAACAATAGAGGACGCCTTCCATGTTCTCGGCTCTCTAGTGAGCTACTGATCTTCTTGCCTATTTGCAAGAACGAAAATAGAGCAGGATGCGAAGTCATATGACTCATCAGGGTAAAGACCTCTGACATGAACAGATATTATGTAAACAGTACAGACTCAATACCAATACTATATTCGTAATTACCGTTAAATAATGCCCAAAAATGATTGGAGTCGAAAAAGAACGAGTGAATTTACTTGCTGTGAGTTTAAATGAATGTAAAAAACCAAAAAAGAATGTGAAGAGAAATACGTTTATCATTCTGTTTTATAATAGTGATCACTGATGCATATGTTGCTTTTCTTTCACGTCAGTGAAAAAAGCAAATAGTCAGGCAGAAATACTTGCACATCAAATTTTTTTGTTCGTCGTACATGTGAAGAATGATCGTTAATTAATGGATAGAGAAAAAAAAGAATATGTTGGCCAACTCTCTCACGTTAACAAAACATGCGCAGGTAATTATATACAAAAGTATGTATACATAGGATTTTTCGTCTTACACGTGATCACTGTTTATTCTTATTTTCTAAATTATAAACAGAGAATCAACAACACACGTGCAACCTATCTTGAGGGTGAGGATGTTTAAATTTAACAAGTCAATAAATTTCTCTATATATAATAATAATAATAATACTAATGAACTGCTTTTTTCAATAATATATTTATGTTTTTCTTGCTTCTGTACTTTTTCAAATCATGCAAAAAAGCAAATCAGTAAACAAAATTCACTATCACAAAGAATAGTGAAGATAATTGATATCACTTAGAGCAGTGTGAGTTTATAGATAGAATGCAATCAAAAGCTCACAAAATGAGTTGCTATTACGTGTATTGAATCTTGTCAATTGCTAGTAATTTAAATGGTAGTATGAGAACTTCTTCGAATATGGAATTATTATTAGCAGTGAAAAGAAAGACATGTAATAAAATTTTCTGGATAGAAAAAGGTATATCAACGGACAATTAGTGTTTGGATTTATCTATTATTTCTTATCAAGTGGCACAATTATATAAGAAGATAAAAGATTCAGCGTGTCGTACGATGCATCTCGACTATGACTCACACAGTCTTATTTGATGTATTTAGAATTTGTTATTACACTTAAATAATTATGATATAAATAGTCATAGATGCCGAAAGATTTCGTGCTACCATCAATCATCGAGATGCACTTTGTGTCGTTGTATCTCGAGATTTTAAAACATTCACAGTGGTTCCAAATGCCATTATTTTGTTCTAAATAGATGATCTATAATCTTTCTACTGAAACAAGGATCTTACACTAAGTTCATATGTTTTTCGTTCTGTTTTATATGTATACGACATGACGAAAAAGTCTAAAGAGAAGTTTTGATACAAATTACACAAGAAAAAATTGACTATTGTACTATTTTTCGAGTTTTAAAAAGTTTCTTCTGGGAAACATTTCCATGACTACTCCAGTGAAATCTGCTATTAACTATGCTGAATCAACTCATCAGGGGATTTATCAGTATCAGTTATTTTAGAAATATTTAGCAACAAATGATGCTCAAGGAAGCATAACACTATTGCCACACATAAGTCTGATGTCGAAAATGTTGCTCATGTCGAACTTAACGTAGATAATATTTTGGTAAAATCGAAAATTGATTGGATCAAATATTTTAGAGCAATACGACATTCTAATAATATTTTTAATGATAAATGCAACGTGCTCATTTAAAATAAAAATATAAAACTCAATCACACTTTTGGTTAACTGTGTAAAAGGAGATTGTTGAACAAATGACTATTGCATTTGTTGATTGAATTTAACGACACAAGTAATTTCAGATATCACTCTTTGCTTGCATCACATTTCCGTTTGACATTCGATATATTACAGTTTTGATACAGAGATTTATTGAAAACTGGAAAATTTTGTGGATATTAATCCAAAAAATGACATTTATACCACCAAAAGGGATTTCAATCCGTTATTCACTATGAATCATAAGAGTGTTCATTTACTCGATTTACCTGAGCAAATATTACTTATAATTATGAAAAAACTTAGTTGCATGGACGTTCATTATTCCCTGTTGAGGTTATTAGACGATTTGATCAAAATGCAAGAAGTATTAGTAACACCACATTGACAGACTTTTCTATTGTATTATCAAATGATTAATTTTCTTCAATTGATACTGTTAAACTTAATCGATTCTGTTATGAAATATTACCTCAAATACATGAATATCCTAATCTTAGAGTGATCGTCTTTCGTTATTTAACAGATAAAGAATATTCTTCTTAATCATCATACAATGAATATCTATTGAATCATATTATTAGAAGGATTATCAATTGCGCGATTATTTCGAAAATAGATTCGACATATTACTATTAAGACCAGAAATGAAGTGGTTATCAAGGAATCGTTTACGGATGCATGTGCACACATTCTTGCCATCTGTACAAATTTTTCTTATTTCAATATGAAACCATGGATAGAAAGGAAGCATGCCCAACTTTCACTGTGTGATTGACCTCCTAATAACGGTGGTTCTTCATATTCAAAAACTCTATATATTAATGTGAAAACTTTTGACGATTGTCTTTGTCTACTTGATAGTTGTCTAGATCAATTATCTTCATGCACTGTCTATATTAGTTTCGTTCAAAGATCACCATTAATTGATAATAATCCAGTAAATTACATTTTAATTAAAGTATTAGTTTTTTCGTTTTTCTTTCGTATAGAAAGTGTTATTTAATCTGAAAAAAATTCTCTCTTTGACCAATTATTTTTATATAAATGCTTATGATTGTGGAAAATGATCGCTTGTTCATTGAATACCAAATATTTGCATCGCATAGCAAACACATTGCAGAATAGACCGCTATTCGGTAAACACTTTTCATTTTATTGATCTCGCTTTGCAGAATGTATTTGTGATAATATAACCGAATGTAAACCTAAAATAATCCAACAGTCAACTACCAAAGGATCATTATTCACATGAGTTCAAACATACTTACCTGGAGCTGATATAAAAGATTCAAACTCTGCTGTTAGACAAGCATTTTCCTTGAATCCTGCTAGAGAAATAGAGTTCTCAGCAGAAATATACTGTTAATAAGGATATGTACGAAGGATAGCTATTTCAAGAAAATAATTCTGATTCTTTGATCTTATCCGAAAATACGCAGGATCCGACAAAATTTTGAAGAACTCTATCTGAAGTTGGAGAACATTTCAATACGAATCTTGTTTTGACATCTGTGAACTTAAAACAGGATTCAGTCGGACTTGGCTGCATTCGACAGAATCTCACGATGTGATTTTGAACTTGGATCAAAAAGAAAGGCAACTAAGTGTACATCACGAATCAACGATTCTATGCTATTGAGTTCTGCTACTGGCGATTTTCATAATAAAAACATTAAAAAATGGAAAATGTGGAGCATTTACAGATAAGTATTTTTAATTGGATAAATGGAAACAGGGTATGTGTGGATGTGTATATTGATCTTTCATGCACCCACAACCACATTCACTGGACTGGATCGGGACTGAGAAAAGGTCACCCTGTCATGTCCTAATTACAACATGCAAACGGGATGATCTTTTTTTTCACGAAAATGGCAAAACATCGAAGACAAAATGTCGAACAAAAAAACATTGAAGAGTCAACATGTTGAAGGGATAGAATCTCGAAAAAAAAATTGAATGTACAAAATCTCAAAATGCTACAGAGTCGGAAAAAGTGTTGGATATAGAATAAGACTGTTGGAAACTTTTCAATACTGCATTTTGCTATCAGTTTACTCTGTTAAATGAAAGAAAATTTAAATTTTTTTTATTCTTCTTGAGTGCAAGAAAAAAAGATAGATGAAAAATTTACCATATTTTTACTTTAAATACATTGTCAAAATTTTTAAGTAGACATTCAGTAATTAATTTCCTTTTTATTTTTGTATAGTTCGTGATCAAGAAAGATAGTTCTTGTAAATATTATTCAACATCAATTTCTAAATTATTGAATCAAGTTGAGAGTGCTTTAAGTCTATCTTGTCTTACTTTTGAATGTCCGGATGCGAGTAGAATATGGGGAAGATACCGAAACAAATAAGAAAAATCTCGATTCAACTCTGATACAAAAAAACTGTCCAATTCGATTTGGTTCTGGTCTCTGATGTGGGATGTTCGCATGGACGTGCGCATGTGTGTGCCGGTGTGCATGTGAATGAACAGAGTACCAGACCAAAAACACCCAAATTCTTACAAAAATGAATAGGATGTGTACTAGTCATAGTTTTTTCTTTAGTACAGATAAGCAATTTTTCGATATTTTGTTTTCTTCAGCTTTTTTAGTTTCGATGCTTTATCTTTTCGAGATTTAATTTTCGACGCTTCTTTTTTTGATGTGTTCCTCTTTGATATTCTGCCTCGTCGAGATGTTGACTTTCTATGCTTTGCCACCTAATTTTTCTTTTCTTGCTTCTGAGTGCACACGTAGAGTTAATATTAAGTCATATTCTCCCTGCTCAATTCAAAAATACGAGACGAATGTGACAGTGTGTACCCTGTCATAAGGAGCAGAACTATGTTTATATAGTTAAGCAGCTCAGATGGTAGAGCAGTCACCAGAATACTGTGAAGGTCTGTAGTTTAAGTCCACATCGAAGTATATCTTTTACTCCATTCCGTCATGAACGAGTTTAGTTGGAGAAGGATGATATACAATGGAGGACGTTTGCCCCCTAACTGTGACCCAAACTATTCAAATATCTATGTAAATATGTAGGCCGTGTTAAATGAAGAACAATCTTGAGTGAAGGAGAACTGAAAAAACGTTATCAATCTCTCTGAATCTTTTTTTTTGAAGATATGTACTTAAGATATATATATATATATAAATTGTCACATCATGCAGTTTCGACTTTCTACGTTTTGTTTTAGAGGGCACCGTATTTATCACTCCAATCATGTAAGTTTCAGAGTAACTTTGAAAAGCATATCTGTCAAAATATTGCATTTGAAAAAGATAGATTCAAATAGTAAGAAAATAAAAATTTGCTTCCTAGAAGTTACCCATGTGAAAATTTAAGCGATTAAGGTAGCTTAAAATAGCTTATATTTTCGCTTAGAAGGCGATTGGAAGCGCACATTTTAAGCCGCTTAAAAGTGTTTGGTCAGTATGATAGATATTTTGAAATATATTGTTAGACATGAATGATGGGGACAAAAATACGTTAGGTAGGAAATGTTTAGAAGTTTCACAAGTGATTCGAGAGAGAGAGTCACTTATTTTCATTCATACGATTAAGGTTGTCAATATTGGACACATCTGAATAGATTTTTCCTAATTTTTAGAGTTGTTGGTTATTGATAAGTAATCAACATTGTTACAGCACGGCTACAATAAGTATTTGAAAATAGCATTATTAATTAGAATTATGATCATAAAACTATACCAGGTCGATGCCTTTACCGATAGATTGTTTGGTGGCAATCCAGCGGCGGTATGCGCATAAGACAAATGGTTACCCGATTCATTGATGCAAAAAATTGCTGCTGAAAACAATCTCTCTGAAACGGCTTTCTTTGTGCCGAATCCCAGCAATGATAAATATGAACTTCGCTGGTTTTCGCCCACGCTCGAAGTAGATCTATGTGGTCATGCAACATTGGCGACGGCGCATATTATTTTCACTGAAATGTCTCCTACAAAAGAGGAAATTCACTTTCAGACCAAGAAAGCTGGTGAACTTATAGTTACCCGTCAAAAGGAGAATGCTTTATATACCCTCAATTTTCCAGCCCGTCCAGCAGACAAAGCCGATTTGCCTGATGCAATGTTGTCAGCATTATGCAGCGAAATAGCTCCCATCGGTGTTTACAAAGCGAGAGACTATTTGCTCGTTTATGAGAACGAGGCTAGCATCAAACAATTGTCGCCGGATTTTATGGTATTAGGCAAAATCGATGCTGTTTTTGCTGTGATTGTTACAGCTCCTGGTGATGAAGTCGATTTTGTTTCGCGATTCTTTGCTCCGAGTGCCGGCGTTCCTGAAGATCCCGTTTGTGGTTCAGCACATTGTACTCTAACTCCTTATTGGGCTGAACGATGACGTAAAAATGAACTGCATGCTTACCAAATTTCGGCGCGTAAAGGAGAACTCTGGTGTGAAAACAAAGGCGACAGAGTGTTGATATCTGGCAAAGCAGTTACCTATTTAAAAGGAGAAATAAATATTTGAGATGGCATGTACACATGATAGACGAATCTTTTTTTTTTTGTTCTTTCAAATTAGACTGATCCTTGTAAACATAATTAGTGTAATTGTGCTAAGGCAAAACTTAACTTCATAAGAAAATGTAATTAAATATGTTTAAAAAAACCGATCACATGTCGTTTGATTATTACAAGCAGCGATACAATCGAAAAAATAATTGCTCAATGAATCATTTTTATCTTTGCATAAAGTTATTATTTTTCTAAAATTAGTTTCCATTCAGTTCAGTTCGAGATATCTTTTTTTATAATTTTTTGTAATGTACTTGATAACTCATTTGATATATGTTCTAAACGAATGTATCAATCAATTGAGCAACTTTAGCCACAATTCGTCAAATAAGAAATATTTCTCTTCTCTTCTGTATTTTTTTTTTGTCTATTGTTTCTGGAGAGGAAAGAAGAATAATGTGAATGCAAAGAGGATAAATCGGTATTCATTTAGTGACATTAACACGTTGAACATTATACTTTTCGAAAGACAATACGGCTATGATTAATATTGGTCGTCGTTGTACGAGTGTATCAATAACAACAGAAGGAGATAATAATCATGTCTATATTGATCCAGCTCTACTTCAGAGTTATAATTGTACAAATACTTCTCCTTTCATAACTATTATATCTCTTGTTTCTTTATATTTTCTTATCATTTTCATCGGATTTTGTTGCTGCTGTTGTTGTTGTCGACGTCGTCAAGCAAATCATGCACAAGCGACCATCATATATTGTTAAGAACAGTTTCAAGAAAAATGAAACTATTATTATTGAAATCAAGTCTTTTTCATTTTGTTTGTAAATAAACTTGTTTTTTTTTCTGAAATAAACGAATAATGAAAACATATATATAGAAAAATACGAAGTACTATTTTCTCTATGTCATCAACCCATCGACATTAAAAATCTGCATATTCATTTTGATTTATTCCAAGAAATTTTGAATGAGAATTCTATGAAGGTAAAATATTTTCGTCTTCACTAACATTCTTAAATTGTTTTTTTTTGTTACCATCAATAACGACGTGAATCAGGAGTTAACATTGATCGATATTTTAATCTCAAACGGCAAAGTCATCAATAGTTTTGTTAAGTATCATTGAAACAAGATTTTCGATAGTCGAGTAGAAATAGTCAAATTCTTTTTCTTGAAACCAAGACAGTAAATTGAATAACAGAAAGGGAGTGTTATGGATGTGGGTGTTGATAAGGCTCTTTTTCTCATTCACACTCACACCAGGAACATAAAACCCACTAAATTGTAGAACTCATTTTTTGTTCTTTACGCTAGAATATTTCTCAATTAGTTATACGTATCCTATGTTGACTTAATAATAAGAAGACAATTTATTGCCAAACGCAGGATGTTTCTTCGCAATAATCAGTAAAATAGACTACAAAGCAACAAATAATATATTGAACATGTTCGAGAGAAAAAAACTAAATGAACGAATGAAAGAAATCTAAGAAAAAACAAAGAAGCATGAAAAAAGAATGAATTTAAAAGACAAAATTTATTAATCTAATAGCTCAAAAAACGGAAAAAACCTGTTAATGTGATGGTTTATCGTTATTACATAAAAATCGCTTTTTGTTCTTCCTCAATATCTACTCAAATTAGCGTTAGGATGCTTACGAAATTATTCAGAAGAAGGTTTTACAATGCAGCAAACATTTCTAGATAGGGTACGAATTCCTAGAAGCATGTGATAGATCGCTTATAGAAGTGATGCAAGTAAAACACGGTTTTTTTATTTGATACCTATGCATCTGATAGACAATTTATACTTTTTTCGTTTAAAAAAAATTATAATTTGTGAATTTCAAATATTTCCTAACCTTTTAGAATCTACTTCAATATTATTTTCAATTTTTTGATGCTCATTTATTTCATATTGTGAATAAATCATTAGATAATTCTATTTATATCTTTTTCTTTTTATATATTCAAGCAGGATATATTTAAACTTATATTGTTGACTTCAAATCTTTCACATTACAGCAAGTATCGATAAACGTAATACAACAAACTCGTAATAGATCTGTTGTATAAGCAGATTATAATGGAATATCAATTTGACCAAAAACCTATAATGCGAATCAGATTAAAGAAAAATAAATTAAAACTGAAAATAGAATCCATCGTGTTTGAAAAAAATAAATACATAAAAATACCTTTACAATGTTCCTTTTTGTTTTAACATTTATAAATAGTCTCGCATGTGCTCAGAAATCAGTTCAAATATTAATATCTACTCACATGCTCTATAAATACTGAACATGTGACCTTGGAATTGGCAATCTGTATTTTAACGTTCATGAGATATAATACATTAATATAAAAAAGCTTAATGCTGTTAAATAAGCAAGTTACTGTGAGTTGCTATTAAACGTTTCGTACAAACGATTCTAATTCAAGTCTCGTAGAACAATACATGATAATGAAATATTCTTAATATTTTATTATTCATATCGAGAACATGTTTTTGATGATATTGTCAATCGACATTTATATCATCTTACCAGTGTTCATGATAACTGAATGAACGCTGGCAAATATTATCACTGAAGCATGAGAACAAACTGAAATAGTCCCAATCATAATACGATGGTTTAGTAGATACAGGGCTTTAACATGTTGAAAGAATTTTTTTCTCCGCCTTCTGTCTGTAAAATCCTATTTCTTCTTAAAAAATACCTTTCGCAAATAAGTCAGAAAGAATAAAAAATCTATGTGTAATACAAAAATGTTTATTGGAAAAATCGCGTGAGTATATAAATGGAATAAATCAACCTAAAATAGGACTTTAATAGTGAATATGAACGACAAGAATTATCGTAAATATATTCAACACATTTGGCGTAAATGCTTATTTTACTTCATTCAGGAAGGCAGCGTTGACAGTTGACTATTGAATTCAAAAACTGCCCAAACATCATATGATTGATTAAACGATCTATCGATACCAGCTTGCCACTTGTGCCAAGGATAAACTACAGTACCATCATTGCGCAAAACTGGTTTATCTTGTGCATCAATATCCCATAGAGGACCCTGTTCATAAAAAGATGGTAGTATTAACTTTTCGAATGCTGAGTCTGATGTAGTAAGTGGATCGTAATCTTCTTTGGAGTCATTAAGATAGTGCATGCCGCCTTTTCCACTTCCATTGATAAGACAGACATGAGTTTCGCAGAAGAAATCCTTTGCATGATTGTGTACACCAGCATCAACACCTTGTCCAGCAGCCCACAGTTGCATGTAACAAAGCTGTTCGTCATTATCAGCAAATTTTATCCCAAAACCTTTCATATTGTAAAATTCAAGACCTTTGAACTGTTGTGAGGAGTCATATTGATCATATCTGATAAATTGAAAAGAAAGCTGACGAGCATCTTGAGGAGAGTATTCTGGTAATGAGTTCTCAATAATAACTTTTTGAATATCTTCGATTCTATGAATATTATTACTATCATTACGTGTTTTGAATACAATCAGAAGAGCACCTTCACTTCCAGTTGTAATTCTATCATTATCACTGTGTATCTCAAGAGATGCAGCAGTTCTTGGTTTAAAGAGAAATTTGCGTGAGTGATTGACAGATTGATGTAATTTTGTCGAAGAATCAGTCCACATTATTATTCCAGAAAGAACTTTAATATAAGTAGTGTTGTCGACATGACGTGAACTATGAGGTGGAAGAATTTCTAATGATAAAGTTATTCCATCTATTGTAATAAATGGTAGAGTTTGATATTGTAATGCTTTGTTGGGTCTTGAAACTGTGAATAAAAGATCATTCTTTTGCTTCATCACTTGTATTTCTTTTTTAGCTTGTAGTTTCTTCTTAGCGAATCGATTGTAAAAGATGTTAATAGAAGGATTTTCTGCTACATAATAACCGGGAACACTGTAGCTAATAGTTGCAAAGTCAAAAAGACCATCATTGTCGAAATCGGCAACGGCAATTCTGGCAGCCGAATCCTCGCTTACTTTCCATTTGGCAAATAAACCACGAAAGAGATCAATCGCTTTATAAAAAAAGACGCCTTGATTTGGAGATGGTCCACGAAGTGCAACTAAAAATTCATCATCTCCATCTTTGTCAAAATCAGCACAAACGAGATAGTGGGCTGAACCTTCGCCATATTCATTAGGATATCCGTAAATATCCAGCATATATCTGTTCCAATGGATTGTTTTCAACGAATTGTTCATGTTTTTAATGTAGACTGCAATCACGTTTCCATGAAAAGGTTCTATAGCAGCCAAATAAGCAAAAGAATCATTTCCAACTCGTCCAGCATCGATGCCACCACTACCATAATAAGTTGTTTGTTGTTTTTGTTCTTGTTCACCATTACCAATATTCTCAATCATCCATTGTTTCAAGTTTTGATTAAAATAAAGCCAATTAATACCTTCGCGTGATGCAACAAGAAGACTATCTAATTGATCATTATTAAATCGTGTTGCATCATGAATTAAATGAAAAAAGTTCTGATTAATTATTTCAAAAGGCCATTCTGTAGCATTGAGTACATCATCAGGTTGTCGAAATAATAATATAGGCACTGCTCAAAGTAAATGATGTGGCTTGCTGGCAATAGGTAGACCTAAAATTTCCCAACGTTTAGTTTGTGTAAAATGACCAACTTTAAATCTATGCATAGCTGTGGATCTTCCAATGTAATGCATTTTCCATAGATTTCTATCGATATGTTGTCCAGGATTTTCTAACCATACAATCTTTCCTCCTTCAGGATCGCTGTCTAGCATTGTATTACCATATTGAAAGCAGATAAGAATATCACTGACACCATTGCCTGTTATATCAGCTTGATCCATGGCTACTGGACCATTTAACTTTTGAATAAGGGTAGCCTTTCCTGGTTGTGTAGTCATGGATGGATTTTCATAAAAATGTATTTCTTCAATATTAAGACCAAACGCTACCAATCCTATAGTACTTTGATTATTAAATTGAAAAGCTTCAACCCAATATCCATCGTAACGGTTTTCTTCGATTAATTTCTTTTCAAAAGTAGGACTGTAACTTCCATGATCATCGTTTAATTGATTAAGAAAAGTTCCGATTATTTCTGATACCTACAAAAAATAAATAGAAATCATGTTTATTCCAAATATTTCAAGTCAAGGGAGTCTTTTTCGTTGAATAGCTTTGTGCATATCTCATTTAAAATAGGAAAACTTAGAAAAAAAAACACGATTGGTACTTTATGGCTAAACATTTTGAACTATTGATACTTGTTAAGACACGAAATTTTTCATCATTATCATTTACACTCAGTTTGGCTTTTGTTGTATCGTGTAGAAAATATTTTCAGCATTAAAGTGTTGGGCTAGTCATATCAAGTCGTCATTTTATACTACAAAATATTACGGTAAATGTCGACTTCTTGACTATGATTTAGGACAGAGGTTAGCGTGATACATACCTTTCTAAATCTCGAAACAAATGAAGTCGGAAATTCACAATCATCTCTAGTAAAATGTAACACGGCAATGAATTTATTGCGGCACCAAAAAAAAATAGTGTTAGAACTCGTTAGATTTTTCATCGTCTCGTGATTGTGACTGTCTCACCTACAAGAAATCCTAATCAATAAATGAGATCTTTAGAGTTACCGTCAGCTGCACCAGCAACAGTCTCCATATTACGAGAATATTCATTGAATTATAATTCATGTCACACTGATCTGAAAAGAAAAACAATAGATTCAAGTGGTATTTTAATATAGTATATCGCATGACGTAGTAATCGGCACTATGTAAGACAATTGCAAAAAAAAACTAAATAATGCTCTCATAATGTTAGGTCAGATGGAGAATACAATTTCTATACCCATGGGCATATGTGAGTCATTTTTCTTCCTGTTAGCAACATTCACATCCTCTCAACAGCAAGTCATTTGCGTTCAGATAAGCATTTTCTGCATAAATTATAAAGAAACAAAAAATCTGTGAATTTGAGCTTATAATTAAAAGGAAAGTTTCTGCTTAAAGAGTATTGCAATGGCTATTGTCTTCAAATTAACGATACTTCTCTGCTTCTAACGTAGGCGTAAATTAGAGCACATAGAAATACAGAGGCATACGAAGTATGCTATTTGTCCTGTAAGAATCGCTATTATTATCCGTTCGAAAATGAAAAAACCGTACAGTCTGAAATAATCGGTTTCTTATTGAACTTGAAAAACTTCGTATTTACATACGGAACTTTTATAGGCTTCATAAAATGAAAGTCGTTTCGCACTTTTCTTGTCAAGCTTTTTTTTTATGCAGAGAAATTTCACGGGTTTTGTATCGTTCATAATGGACTAATTCTAGATTCAGAAAAAAAATTCTGTATGGTTTGATAGAATAAGAAATGGTGCTGCATGATATGCAGGGAATCTTTGATAGTTCCGTCTGATAGAGAGGGGTTTTGTATTTTTTTGTTACAGAATTATTTTCGTAATTTGAAAAAAGAAAGATGTTCTGTATATTTTCTACAACACATTCTATACTAGTGATTCATGTCAATAAGCATGAAGGTATGACTATAAGTGCTAAGTATAGGAATAAAGATATACGGGTACGTTGATTAGGCTTATTTTATTCATCTAGACCACAGAAGACGCTTGATACGAATTTCTCTTTTTTTCTTGGAGTCGGTGTTGTAGAGAAATATGATTAACTCGTTAGTGTATGAAATAGTTAAAATGCTTCAACTCATCTCACTCACTATCACTTGAAGATTTTAGCCGATTGAGTTTTTTTCTGAAGTACCTGATATGTTTCAACAGTTTTATCCTTATATTTCTTTTTCAGTCAATTGCTTAAATACAATAGAGCAACATTGTTTGAAAAATAGAATGAAGAGTACCGCCAAATGGTCTAAGGTACCGGAGAAAAGATTTCCACTTTGTGAATCAGCCTCTTCTGCTAGACATGAAAGACACGAAAGAAATGTTGTGTTCGAAATTCTTTTCGAAAAACAACATAAAACGACGATTTATCAATATTTTTCGAGTTTTATCGTTTTTTATATACAGATATCATTTATTGCTCTCGTACTACAATTAGAAAAATTTTTTGTTAACTCACACAACAGATCTTGAAGACAAATAACCCATTCAACACAAACAAATTACTGCATTAAGTAGTTTCAGAACGTGTTGTTTTTTTATGAACAGATGTTTATAACGTAGAATTTTTTCGAATGTGATACTATTTATTTATGCAACTAAGGGAGAACAAATATCCGAATATTGTTCTAAAGAGACTTTGAAGAAATTGTAGTGAGCGTTGTCGGAAAAGATCTCGAGAAGTATTTCAAGAAAGGACATACAGTAATATCTTCTCTGGATCCTTTTTTGTCTTTTATAAAAACACATGTCAAAAACGAAACTACGTAGATAATGGTACTTACTCTATAGGACTATAAAATGATTCATAGTTATCATCGCATGAGAATATTTTCAGCACGTATGTGATGAGCAATCAAAAAACATTAGTAGTTCATTGTATAATACTGAAGAATGGTTCATTTTATGGTATACGAGAAAATAATGAACTAATTCATGCTTTATAATCTAACTGAGCAGTAATGAAATATTTTATACTTCTCTTAAGGACATTTTTGATGATTATGTCGATCTTTTCTTCTAGTCTCGACCTTCTTTCTACCCAGGTCGATCGTTCCGGTCATCGGATACTGCAGAGACCGACAGGAAAAATACGGAAAATTTCTGGCAGGAATACTGCTTCCATGTTCCGGCGATTTCCAGTGCTTCCCTGCCGGAACCGGCCCGTACTTTTCGACCTGGGTACTAATCTCTCCATGTATGCTAACTAATCCGTCGACATTTGCCGAGTTGGCTTTGTAAAAAAGACTCTAAAGACACACTTTCGCATTTTTTTTCGAACAAATCGAAATTTTTCACTTCTGAGTGGTCTCAAAACAAATGTGAATCTGTGTCGGCTTATTTGGAGAACTATTCATCATGAAGAAATAGCAACTCTTTTTTATTTTGCCGACAGTAATCAAGAAGAACACTCAAGACCAGTGTCTCAACAGTGTTCTAAATGACTTTTTCAACTTCAGAAGAACTGTCTAAATGACTAAATAGCATAATGTCGGAAATGAATATGTCACAAAGAAAAAAAACAGTCTGAAACATAGCTGATCTTATTCGTACTTGCGACTCACTCAATCTCTTCATCAAGCAATGCAAGCCAATATTTCAGTTTTACATAAAACTAATACTTTTCGATAGAAAAATACTAATAGAAAGAAGTAAGAATATGTCAGTATAGCTGAATCAGATATCAAAAAAAAAATAGTGATGCGGAATAATCCATGAACGTGCAGGAAGATACAAAGAAAAAAACCGCATACCAGTAGTTGACAGTATTCTTCAAAACGGAACATCGCACCATTTCTCAAAAAGAAATCTCTGTCCCAGACAATTTTAAGCGGAGATGATGGTCAGTATCCAAACCAAGTCTTCGAAGATTTTCGTGTTCAAAAATTGTTGATTCCTAGTGAAGATCGCTCTTATATTCGTAGGATATCGCTATAACATCTGGTCGATGTCAATGAGATATTATTTCATGGAACAAAAAAATTGTGTCTCTGTATTAGATGATGTCATAGCGATACTTCATAGATATAACAACGATCTCCACTAAGAATTAACAATTTTTGAAGACAAAAATCTTCGAAGATATTGTCTTGATGTTGACCAGCATATTCGTTAAAAACTGTGTTAAGTAGAGATTACTGTTGTGTAATGGTACGACGTCTCATTTATAAGGATATCGTCAAGTCCTTATAAAAATTTCATGACGGAAGACTTAAAATCGTCAAATGACGAAATCGAACAACATATGTAACATATAGTAAATGTCAATCAATGTCTTTTACATAGAAATGTTTGATATTTGATTCGGTGTCTAACCTTTATTTTTAGATGAATTGAATTTCTTTTTGTTGTCTTGATAATCCCTAATACACCAAGAATTCATATGACCTTCTTGTCTTTATCAAATATTGCGGAAGGGAAAAAACAATAATGAACTAGATTTGTTGGAGTATGTCAAATGACAGTGTCACAAAAGAAAGTGATTATAGTAGAGACCTGCAGGACAAGCTTTTCTATGTCACGAATCCCGTTTGGCCCGTCCTGAAAAATTTTCGGGACAGTCCCGTTTGTTCCGCGGGACGGGATGAACGGGATTTTTCGGGATTCGAGACTGTTTCGCAGGACTCCAGGCTATAGGACAAACATATAAAAATAAAACAGAAGATACATTTTTTATACTTTGCTACTGAAACCAATATTCATTCAATGATGACTTCCAATCCAAAAATACTGTGACGATTTTTTAGTGAACAAGGCCATCAAAATTATGCTTATATCACTGAAAAGAATGAGACACAGTTGATAATTCCATCATCACGTCAACAATATCTTCGAACACCTATTAGGCATGCTCAACAGTCAAAGAAGAATTTTCCTTGTCAGCTCGCATCGCAGGATGAACACAAACCTGATAATCTCGGAAAGAAAGTGCAACATAATAAGGACTTATTAGATGCATCGACAGTTACTCATGCCGTATTGATACCAGAAAATCAAAAGAATAATGTTGTCGTTGTTTCGGACATACCACAACATACCATTGTTGAAACAGATCAAAGTTTTCATCGCAATATGAAAACAGGTAGTCAGAGATTCCGTTGGAATCTTTTGTTTAATTTTCTTGTTTGGTTGATTATGCCACTTCCACTTTGGATACATTTTGTGTCTAATAATCTTGCCTATTATTTATTACCATGCATTCAAGGTGTATTCGTTTTCATGTGGACCGGTAAGTGTATATTTCTTTTGCATATGTTAATTTTGAAACTGTTTAGTTTGTAGTTATTGCAATATTGGCTATGAAGAATTCTTTAATTTTGTATCTGAGTAGCTCTCGTAATTTCGCTAAAGAGTATACTGGTCATGAGAAGATACCTATTCGTCATATTGTGGCTATTAGTTGTTACAAAGAACCCGTGGATTTGATTGCAAGAAGTATTCAAACGTTGGCAGATCAAACTGAAGTGCATCGAATAACGATGGTTATCTCATTTGAACAGCGAACGCCAGATAAAGAAAAGAAATGTCAATTTCTACAAGAACAATTTCAAAATTGTGGCTTCGAACGGATGATATTCACAATTCATCCATATGGTTTGCCTAATGAAATACCTGCAAAATGTTCTAATTCAAATTATGGTCTTCGTATGGCCGTCAAAGAAATGAACATTGCTGATGACGAAATGGACAATATTCTGGTGACAACTTGTGATGCAGATTCTAAATTTCTACCTCAATATATTGCTGCATTAACTAGCAAGTATCTGAAAGAGAATCGGCCAGCACTAAGCACAATCTACCAGTCACCTTTGTTTTATAACTGGAAATTAGATGGTCTATCGTTTGTTACTCGTGTAACGGGGTTGTTACGAAGTTTTCTCATGTTAGGTGCACTTATCCCATTCAATATTAACACCATGAGCATTTTCTCATTTCCATTAAGTCTGACAAAAAAAGGAGATTTCATTCATCCTGGCTATCAAATGGATGATATTATTTGCCTCATCCGATGGATGGGTGTGACACAACAACGATTGCGAATATCTATAATACCTGTGCCAGTATTGAGTGGACCTACATCTGGAGAAACAATAGAAAAAGAAATTATAAAATGGGCAAGACAAGCACGTCGTTGGACAATTGAAGCAGCCGAAGTGTTTCATTATTTTGTCATCAAAGCAAGACGAATGCCAAGAATAGCGGCATGCTCTTGGGGTATTGCTTTTATTATTTATTATGGTGTTTTATTATGTACTGGCTGTTTGTTTGGTCTAACAACAACTTTGTCGATGACTTTCCTTATCAAAAATGTTCCACCAGTTATCTCATATGTCATGTATGGTCTATTGGCTTTACAAATGTTAACATTTTCAGTTGCATTCCTCATTGATGCATTCATTCCCAAACTCATGCATGTTGATGAATGCATTTTTATTCCACGAAATTTATTTCATTACATAACAACACCATTCGTCCTCTTAGGCTATTCATTTGCCGAATTTTATGCATTACATGAAGTCGTCATTTTTGGCAAGAAAGTATGCAAACATGGTGCATCAGCGAAAGGCGCTCTATAAAACTTGTAATGCACGACGAACATTTTTATATTCGTTTTTTTTCAAAAACAATCATTTTATAACCTAGTATCTCGTGATATAGAATAATAATAAATATCAGTCAAACATGATAATTCTAATACATGCATACCGTTTAGAGCGTAAATCGAATAGACTAATTTTTTTCGACCTTAGGTTTCATTGTAACAAAGAAATGGATTAAGCATAAGTGTGGTTGTGGAGCGTAGGTTTATGTGAGGTATGGGTGTATGTATGTGGAGGGNACTGACCAACGAATAAAAACAATGTCGGAAATAATTAAATCAATGCGCATTGTAAAAATGTATTGTTGGGAATCAGCATTTGCGAAAAAAACAATTCCATAGTTTCAGGTATTAAACGTAGAGCGCATCGAATAATTTCGCGTCTAGAAGAAAAACAATAACAAAGGAACCCCAAAAACTTTAATACAAATACATTATTTAACAACACATACTTTCTTATATCAAGAACTTTTTTCACAAATGCTGATTCCCAACAATACATTTTTACAATGCGCATTGATTTAATTATTTAGGACTCTCTGTATTAAGTTTTGGTAGTGGTATACGTAATTTTGTTAATTATTTGACGGCTGCTAAACGGCTTCAAGTTTGTTATCACTATGATTTCGAACTATTGTCTTGAAATGAAAGGAATTTTTTATTTTTAGACATTTCTTTTACTGGATGAGTCTGAAAGAGATCGTCGATTATTATCTATATCAGATAAATTGGAAACTGATGAACATTTATTAACAAATAAAATGGCTATTGAAAAGAAAAACATAGTTCAAACATCGCTAAAGAAATTTACCAAAGTTGAATGTAACTTGAAATTAGCTGGATGGGAACAAGTAAAGATATTGTTCTTCTCATTTTTCATCGGTTACTTATGTTTATCTTGAAATAGAATGGATTATTTTTATTAAAAAATATTGTATTCACTGTTTATCCAGGTGATTTGATTTGTATTATTGGACCTATTGGATCTGGCAAAGTATATTGATATATTCATAATAAAATCTTACTTTCTATTTCAAATATATATTCAGAGTTCTCTATTGCAAACTTTAACTGGTGAAATACCTTTTTTTGATGGTCAAGTTCGACTTCATGGTTCATTCTGTTATGTACCACAAGAACCTTGTAAATTTATTCAAATTTAACATTACATTAATCGATTGATTCTTTTTTTTCTGATAGGGATCTTCTCATCGACCGTAAAAAAGAATATTCTTTTCGGTAAAGATTATGATCCTCAATTATTTCGACGTGTTGTTGACGCAACTGCACTCGAAGCAGTATGTTTTATTTCATATTAATCGCTGTTTCATTGATTGTTGACAATGACTAGGATTTTGCTCAATTATTAAATGGAGTAAATACTATAGTTGGTGATCAAGGTGTCATGTTATCTGGAGTGAGCAAAACTCATTGTATCAACATAAGATCTAGCCATCGATTTCATTTAGGGTCAAAAAGCAAGAGTAAATATGGCAAGAGCATTGTATCGCGATGCGGATATTTATCTGTTGGATGATCCTCTTTCAGCTGTTGATGTTAAAGTTTCTAAACATCTTTTCGAAAAGTATGTCATAGATGATGATAATTAATAAATAAAATAAGATGATAGGAATTTTATAATTCAAGATCAATAAAAAGTTATCTAGGTAACAAGATTTGTATCCTCGTTACTCATCAAATTCAATTTTTACGCCATGCAACTAGAATTCTTGTACTTGAAAATGTATGTTGACACCTGAAGTATATTTATTGATAATATATTATTTTAAAATAATTTGTATATTATAGGGTGAAATGATACAAACAGGAACATACGATGAATTACTTGCAAGGTCATCGTCATTTAGTCGTTTATTAGAAGATATTCATCAACAAGAAAAAGAACAAATTGAACGTCCGATGAATATTCCACAAAGACAATCATCTAGACATTTAACATTGATAGAGAATGAACACGAAGATGACTTGTTAATAGATTCAGAGAATTTTGAAACGACAGAAAAAGGTTCAGTAAAATGGGATGTATATATTACATATTTACAAGAAGGTGTTGGTGTTCTTTTTGGTATTTTTATTTTAATATTTATATTTGGCTTTCATCAAGCAACATCTATTGTCTACAGTTGGTGGTTAGCAAAATGGAGTGATGATGAAAGTCAGCGACATGGACATCAAAGCAATTGTACAAAAATCATAAATCAAAAGATTAATATGATACGTTCGATGAATGACACTGAATGGAATGAATATCGAAATGGCCGTTTCTACTTTTATTGTGGTTAGTAAAGTAGACCACAACAGTTTAAGACACTTTTTACTTCGGTATTTTCTATACATTTAAATATAAAAACTTTTGAAAAATTATTAGATGTAATAATAAGTTATTACTAAATAATACATACTATTAATTGATGAATAATTAGAGAAATATTTTGTTATAAATTTTAATCTTCAACTATACTGTTAGAAAAAGCATTGAAGACTGATTAGTACTGTATATTTTTGTTTTACAATATCTCTATATAACCGGATCTTTAAATATTAATTAAAATTTTATTAATATTTTATGAATAATTAAGAAAAGTTAGCTTTAAGCATAGATTTTAGAACGTTAAAAAATATTGTATTGTGTAGAGCAGTTGTTTTCTGTCTAGTGTCTATAGTATACTTTTGAAAAGTGTCTTAAACTTTTGTCGCTCGTTTTAGATATAAAACGAACTCTTTGTTTTTTATTTTATTTTTATTATTTCGTATAGGGATTGCATTAGTTCTCTTAATTCTTAATCTTTTGCGTATAATCACTATCAAGGTGATATGTTTGCATAGTGGACGAACACTTCATAACAAGTAATCATCATTGCTTTCTATCGTTCACTTTTTTCATAGTTTCAATTAGAATGTTTAAACGATTGATTCGATGTCCAATTTCATTTTTCGACTTAAATCCTATTGGTAAGTTATATTAACTGTATTATAATGTTAATTGTTCGATAATTTTATTCAAGGTCGTATTTTGAATCGTTTCACTAAAGATATAGCTATTGTGGATGAATATCTTCCATGGACACTTTTAGATTTTCTCGAAGTAAATTTTGCATTATTTTATAAATCAATGTCTATTTTCATCTATCTATTCAGTGTCTTTCTCAAGTACTTGGTGTAATTGCTCTTGTTTGTTGGCTTAATTCATGGTCATTCATACCAGCAATCATAGCAACAATTGGTATGTTATTAATTCGTCATCGTTTTGCTCGATGTTCAAGAGATCTCAAACGACTTGAAAGTACATCAAGAAGTCCAATTTATTCATATTTAACTTCAACTATCCTCGGACTCAAAGTCATACGATCTTATCATGCTGAAAAAACTTGTTTATCAGAATTTTTCTCTCTTCTTGACGATAATTCACGTGCTTATTACCTATTTCTAACAACTAATCGATGGGGAGCTATTCGTTTTGATTGGATTACAGTATTCTTCATTGCTATTGTAACATCAATGGCTTTAATTGTACGTATTACAGGTCGACTATTCTCAGCTGCCGATATTGCTCTCACACTTTCATTCAGTCTTAATCTCATGGGTCTTCTACAATGGACTATTAGGTTTATCTGAAAAATATATAACCATAAAAAATTCATTATATATTTATTTTAGACAATCAGTTCAACTCGAAACACAAATGACATCAGTCGAACGAATACTTGAATATTGCGCACTGGATCAAGAACCACCTGCACAAGTATCACCGAAACATCGTCCACCCACAAATTGGCCATCACATGGTGAAATTATTTTTGAGAATGTTTGTATGTCTCACTCGAATGAACCAGATGCACCTCTTGCTCTATATAATATTTCATTAACTATACAAGCTGGTGAAAAAATAGGTATTGTTGGTAGAACAGGTGCCGGAAAAAGTTCATTTATCCAAACGATATTTCGAATGGGCACACTTATTAATGGACAAATCAAAATTGATAATATTGATATATCAACTGTTGGATTAGATGATATTCGACGTCGAATTTCAATTATTCCACAAGATCCTGTTCTTTTTACAGGAACAATCAGAAGTAATCTCGATCAATTCGGTAATTATTCTGATGTTGAAATATGGCATGCACTTGAAAAAGTTAGTCAATATTGATTAATGTTTCAATGATTGCTTAACTTATTAATTAGTTTAGGTACAACTGAAGAGATTAGTTACTGATGTTATGCCTAATGGTCTTCATTCATTTGTTAGTGAAGGTGGTTCAAATTTAAGTGTTGGACAAAAACAATTAGTATGCTTAGCAAGAGCCATATTAAAAAAGAGTAAAATACTTGTAATTGATGAAGCAACAGCTAATGTTGATAATGCGTAAGTAAAGGAAGAAAAACAGTTTGGTTACATACATATGAAAATGTTATGATTTAGAACGGATGAATTAATTCAAAGAGCTCTTCGTCAACAATTTAAAAAATGTACAGTATTAACAATAGCTCATCGATTACGTACAGTAATTGATAGTGATCGTATTCTGGTATGAAATATTGATATTACTTCGATTATAATGAGTGAATTTCTGTATTGTTTTTATATTGAAGGTGCTTGGTAATGGGAGTGTATTGGAGTTTGATACACCTCAAGCATTACTTTCGGATATAAATTCTCAATTTAGTTCTTTTGTGAAACAAACTGGATTAGCTGAAGCCGAACATCTTCGAACATTAGCAACTAATGCTAAATCCAATACTGAAAAAAATCCAGAAATATTCATTTATAATGAAACTTCATTGGAAAATGATCATGAAACAGATTCTCTTATTTCATGTGAAATTTCAATTTAGCTTAATATAATCCTATAATTTATGTTTTTTTGAAGTCAATAATAAAAGAATTCGAACACCCGTGGGCACCGTTTAAGGAACACAACCGTTTAAGGGAAAATATGGACATCATTGTAGAGGCACATGGAATCATTTAATGGCGAGTGGTTTAGCATAAAAAGCTAGCCATAAATATAATATATGGACTTTTGAAAAATAGAATTATGTATTATTACTTCTATTTTCATCATAATATATGCATATTTGAGATTTTTGACATTACATTTAAATGTTCAACTTGTTCTACCGATTTACTTCTGCATTTTGATTGAGATATTTGTTTACTGCCGAATTCAAGTTATCCTATGAGATAAGTTGACTCGTCTCATGAGNCTCTAACAACTATAAAAATGGATAAACAGATGAAGTTAGATGCATTTTTCGTCCGAGTTGAAAAACGTAAATACACAGATTCAATTGTGGATACTTCAACTCCATCAATTTCTTAATTTAACTAGTGCTTGTTTTTTCTTTTGTTGTTTGTGACTATTAACTAAAGATAGTTTCTGGAAAATAAGTGTTTTTGTTTGAAATTTAATAAAAGAAAACAAAGAAAGAAATATGAAACAAAACGAAAAAGCTGCATCTAAGATGTTAAGAACGAAAGTATCGATACTGAAAATCGTACGAGAAAGGTTTTTGCAACTTTAGAAAAAAATTTGGAATTGGGCTCCCCCCTTAAAAAATTCCTGGCTACGGGCCTGCATGCAGATATTCAAATAGTTTCAATAGAATGTCGATTGACAGTGAATTAAATAGAACGAAGCAAGTCTCATTGTTTACGGTCGATGTTTAATGTCATGATTTTCTCCAACTGTGAGAATAATAAGAAACACTCCAAACATCAAAACTGTTGCATCTTGATCATGTAAAAATCCAGAAAGCCGTAAAGTTGTTAATTAACCAGAAAGGAAAATGAATTTGTACGAGTTCATATGATGCATAAAAGTAGAGTATTATTCTAAAAGAATTTTTTGTTTTTACACAAATTTGATAATTTTAGCTTGCAAACAAATAAACTCTAGTGTGATTAACATATTTCTTATTAAATAGAACATTTTCTCAGAAATATAAAGACGTCATTTTTCCTATCTTTACTTACATCTATTCCAGTTAAGAAAAAAAAAAAACAATTCTAAAGAACTCGAACATCTTCAAAAAGGCGAATCAGAGAAAATGTCCTCATAAACCATTAAAAATGCTATTTTTGTTTGCAAAAAAACATTGAAACCAATACTCAAGGAATTTGATATTGCAATAGAATTAGAAATTTCATCTTTTATTCATTCAATAAGCTTGATTGTTTGTTGTAAAAGTGCACAATATATATTGAACAAGAAATTAATCTTCACTAAAGAATACAAAAACATTACAATGAAAGATAATAACATTGCGTGTAGATAAGAGTGTAATATCATTTTGGTATTTAATTATAGATTACTGATTATTGAATGAAGTTTTCGATAATTTTTTGCTCCTAAGTCGTCAACACTAAATACATCATTTATGACCTTCATTTCTTAATAATTAAAAAATAAACAATAACAGTTAGAAATTGGTTTTTATCCAAGTATAAAATAATTCATAAACATAATCCTAACTAAAGTATAAATGAGTGTTTTTAAATTAAAACTTAACTTCAAGTATTTAATTCTATAATAAGAACAATAAGTTTCAAACAAAACTTTAATAATAACACACACTCATATATATATATAGATCGATAGATTTCGATCTATTTGAATTTTTCACTATTTAAGAGATTTTATTTATAAGCATTTATTTTCTTTCCAAATACATTTATTTATATGGTTACATTGTTTTCTTGTAATGTTCGTTTTTGCATGTCAATAGTAATGGTTATGATCTTTTCTATAGATATTGTCCTTTTTTTTTATTAATAAATGGTTTTGTATTTCTATTATGTTTTGTCAGGAAGACCTTTTCTATGACGTCTTTTTATATCTCTACTATTTGTTTTTTTTTTGAAACAATAAAATAAGCGAAGAAAAAAAAAGCACAGTTACAAGTGATGTTTCTAGTGCTAACGATGACTGTATTTAGTAAAAAACCCATCAAAAATTCTAGATTCGCTGTAAAATTATAGTAAACTGTATTGTTATTATATTGATTTATTACGTTGATCTTTTATTAAATCATTCGTACAAGCTGTGCATCTGTTTGTCGTTTATATGATTTATTTGAAGTTTTTGGTTTTTAAAATGAATAATTTTATGCTATTTTTTAATCATTTTATTCCTTTGCACTGTATTTAAAAACTTCTAATGAAATTCTGAATTTTTTTAAATAAAAAAAGTAATAATAATAATAAAATTTTTGAATGATTTTTTTTTTCTATTGCATTTGTATTACGGATGTTATTTTAGGTATTAGAAAATGCATTGTCATCATTATGAACATTTTTGATAATGAGTAATCGTAGTGACTTTTGTTAACGCCATCAAGTATATTCCTTTCGTATGAATGCGTACGAAAGCATCTTAACATGTTTTATGTTTAGTTTCTGTAATATTCTTTTGCTTGCTTTTACTTCTGATGATTACTCATTGATGTCAATACGGACACTATAAAAAGAGGATTCAATAGTAGAACTGATCATTTGATTTCTTACTACTGACGAGGGAACCTTTTCAGATGATACCCTCCGTTTTGATTCGTTCGTATCTAATTTAATCGAGTATATTGAGGTAGTAAAAAGCCTAAAAGGATTTTTCCCCAATGTTCTTCCTTCAAAAGTTATGGTCGTTTTATTGAATTTTTGACCCATTTCCAGGTATTTACGAAAAAATCAAAATAGGGAATTTCGACTTGATATTTCGCCCATAGATAGGCCTAATGGTCCTTAGAATATCCTGACATTTTCAGCTAAAAAGAATGTTCCTTTCTTGAGATATTGCATTTTCAAGTGAACTCGGTTATTGTGACCAATCTGTGACAGGCGATTATTTTTTGAAAATTCAATATCTCAAGAAAGGAACATTATTTTTAGCTGAAACTTTCAGGATATTCTAAGGACTATTAGACCTATCTATGGGCAAAATATCAAGTCGAAATTCCCTATTTTGATTTTTTCGTAAATGTCTGGAAATGGGTCGAAAATTCAATAAAACGACTATAACTTTTGAAGGAAGAACATTGGGGGAAAATCCCTTTAGGCTTTTTACTACCTCAATATACTCGATTAAATGAGATACGAACAAATCAAAACGGAGGGTGTCATCTGAAAAGGTTCCCTCGTGAGAGAAAAAAAGCAAGCATCATGCCGTCTACACAACAACAAATTATTGTAAAAGTTTATTACAATGATCTCTATGAAAAACAACCTGAAATTCGTCGATTTTCAGTAAGTTTTCTTTTATTTATTCATTGACTTCTATATTTATATATAAATATATAGTTCGATATTTGATCGGATAAAGATATCTATGAAACATTGAAAACAAAAGTTTCTCAATTGAATAATAATTATCTTTACGGCCAATTTACATTGCAATATATAGATGAAGATAATGATCGTATTACTTTCTCATCCAATGATGAATTACAATTAGCTTTAAAACGTTATTCTATCGGTAGTATTACCAAAATTTTCGCCAAACTAAAATCAAAACAGGACAATTCATATTGGTTTTACCTGTAATGGATATCAAGGTCCTGTTATTGGAAATCGTTACAAGTAAGTTTCAAGAATTCATAAATTTAGTTTTGTTTTTTAATGTGAACATCATTTCTTGTATCATTTAATTGCGACAACATAATAGACATTTTCATGTTCATATTCCATTGGATATGAACAATTTTCTTAATCAATTTAAAGGAAAAGAATTAATTGAAGCTTATATACCAGAATATTTACATACAGAAAAATTAAATCAATTAAAAACCAGTGAACAAGCTGATAAATCTGTTGATGAAATAGTTTTTCTTGAAAATATTGGTAAAATTATTCGTGAAATTCTCTTATCATTTGACATTAATTATCATTATTCTGTTAACAAACAAACCGAAGAATCAAGAACAACATAAACTACTTCAAGAGAATATCAATAAGTTACAGATAAGAAAAAGATTGATGAATGTATCGAACGTATGATATCGATAGGTTTTGTTGATTCAAATGGTGTACTTACTGAATTGATTAAATAAAAAAAAAAAAAGTGATCTCGAACAAGTACTTGATGTTCTTAAATCGACAAAATTACAAAAATTAATCGTTTTTATAATAGAAACTTTATTGTTGTTTGAATGTAATTATATTTAATTGAGAGAATAAAAAAATCAAGTTGAAAATTTTTTTGTAAATCTTACTTGTATTATGATGATCAATTGATATATGTATTCTCGTAAGCAAACATGAAGATAATTTTAGTATAATATAGGAATTAATTACATTCATATGTCAACCATAATATTTTCATTGAAGGAAATTTTATTTGATTTAATGTAAAATTTTTTTTTTATCAAATTAAAAGATTATTTTGTTCACAATATCGAATCTTTTTTATTTTGAATGAATTAATTTCGATTATCGTAGATGCTACTAGATTAAAAGTACCTAAAGTTGAATTTTTTTTGGCGAATATTTGTATTATAAACAGAGCTTGATCGGACCTAATCGTAAACAAATCAACTCGAGATCGATCGGCGTTAGTGCATCGAATCTAGAATAGAAACACTATTTCTTTGACATTTTTTTTAGTTCGTCATTATTTTAAAGCGGTTATATCCATCCTTTTATTGATAAATAAAGCTTCACATATCTTTACTGTATCAAAGATAGGCGACTTCAATCTGTTGTAATCTTGAGATAAAGAGACGTTTCTATTAACTAGGATGATCTTTACATAGGCTGTAATCATGCAATTTTTAGGGAATACTTAATGAGATTAGATAACTTATTGGAGAATATTTCCGGGCAAACGATTGACAATAGTTGGAATTATAAAGTACTTTTTTAACGAGCTTCATCAATTTTCATACTAAGAATAACCCAATTAAAGTAACTTCATAAATCAGTCAAACACTGAAATATTTCCGTCTGAATAAAAGATCTATGTTGACCTTCGATCAAGTTCCTCTCATTGTTTATGATCAAAATTCTCTGTGATCTTTTATAAGACTTAAGAATTTACGTTTAGATACAGTTTACATGTTAGCAGGACGTTTGAAGATTAGCGTATGTCATGATATTATCATTTGTCGTACAATTTACATGCAAATTATCGCCTATAAATAATTAACATTAAGAAAATTGCTTTTTGGTCGTTGTTATTGATTTTCGTAGCAATTTTAAAATCTTCAGAAAAATGTTAGCTATTAATAAAAGTCTAAGACAATGTTAAAATCTTCAAATGCAATGATTCAATTGTGTAAAGTATGTGTGAAAGAAAAACGAATTGATTTAATCGTTTAAAATTAATATATTTGCTGGTTGATTTCCCAAATAAAAAATATGAAATGTCTTTTCATCGTTATCAAAAAAAAAGAAAATTTCTTAATGATCAGAAGTCAATTTTCAATCTACAAAAAAAAAACAGAAATTTAAGTTGATGATTGTTTCTGTATTGTTAAAAAGAGTTGTCCAGTCTACTATCATAAACAAAGAATTTAAGTTTTTGAACGTGGATCTTTATGAAAAAAAGGTCTACATTCATATTCATATCCTCAGAGGTATGAATATGAATACAACTGAATCCTGCGATCTTGAAAATCGTAGTCTTATTCGAGCAGCGTATAATCTACTTGCTAATAGATTGAATTCTTATCAGTAGAGAGGATAAAATAAGCAATGCATTGAAAGAAGCAAAAACTGGTTCGAGATCGACCAAACATAAAAAAACAACAAGTGCTTCTTTTCATTTCGACGCATTTAAAACTGATAAATAAGATTTTACAAAACGCGTGATATATTGACGTGCTTATTGCTAAGACATTTATAATACAATAATATTTTATTTTCAAAAGCGCTTCGTCTATCATTTGGCACTGCAAGAAAATAACAACTGTTCAACTAATCTTAGAGTAAATCAAACAGTATTTTAGCTTGTTTACTTCATGCTGCATGTAACCACATGACAGTATTGATCAAGATTCTAGAAGAGTTCGACTGTTCATCAGAAGCTGAAATATTCTTACGATTATTAGTTTATCATAGAATTAGAAAGTTAGTAATTTGATTTGGTAAAACTTACATAGATAGAGTTTAGATGTTATTAGCAGTCTAGATATTTATATGCTTACGAAGAAAGAGAAGTGAAATTTAAATAAAATGATTCTATACGAGAAAATATATATGCAGTGTTTCATCGAATGAGATTCTACGTATCTCGTCTACACTCATCGAACCTAGACAGTTAACACTGAAAAATATTTTTTCTGCAAGATTTTTCTACAGGTATTTATTGACCTTCAGCAAGGATATTCTATATTCGCGGACTATATTTCAGATCTTTCGGAATTCACATATTTACAGATCGACATATCTATTTTCTTCTGTTGTGAAACAGAATTGTGAAATAGTATTGTAATATATAGCGAGAAAAATGAACAGTCCTAGTCTACTTCAACCTACAGATTGTAACAGATATCTTGATGTTTTCAGAATAAAATCGCTCATTTTATGCAAAAGAACATTTTGTCTATTTTTAGGAATGCATCTTCTCATTGCGCGAAGTAGGACAAAGGAGTATGGCTGGTTAGCTGATCCAAGTGAACCATTCTCGATTGATATAGATCCAAATTCTACCATAAAATAAGTCAAAGAGAAAATTATGCAGCAGATCAATATACCATTGAGTGATCAATTTTTAAGCTACGATGGTCAAACACTTAATGACGAACACATACTTGCATCATACGATAATATTAAAGATGGGAGCATTATTTCAATGGTGACATTATCTGACGTTTCTCGTCAAACATACCGTATATTTGTTTCGATTCCTACTATTGACGAGAAATTTGAAGTCATAGATTTATAATATTTTCTGTCATGACACAGGGATTCAAATTAAGTATGCGATCTATAAACAAACATTGATACCGGTAGAAAGACAAAGAATTATTTTTGTGGGCAAGCTCGTTGAAGATGATCGAGTCTTCTCACATTATGGAATTCAAAAGGAGAGTATGGTACATGTGATAATAAAGACAGAAATGTAAAACTTAATTCATTATCCTTATTTTCATTTATTTAATAAACGGAACTCAATTATGATAGGTATAGTCACTTTATGAGTCTCAATCTGATGATTTCTATAAGAAGAATGATAAGTGTGTCAAGTAGTTATGGAACTTATCATCAAGTGTTCCATTATACGATAAACCATGATGATGACATGTTGATTTAATTATCGAAAAGAATATTATATAAACAAAGACATTCATGTTATTTGAAAACATTTGTCGAAAGAGAACATAAATAATAGTCATCTCAAATTGATTCGCAAGGATTTCACTATCAATTGATCTAGACTTGTTATACTTAACAAGAAGAAACTTTTTTGTCGATGAACAAAAAGAAAGTGAACGAATTTTAACATTTGAATATTTAATTGAAACTCTGCTAGCTTGAAAAACGTTGCGAATAAAAATATTTTCGTGTTTTTCTACCACTGACTCTTTCAATATTTGAACTTAATGAAACTCATGATAGTGATATTTTTTTTTTCTTCTACACATATAAAATCTTAATATTAATCATAAAATTAAAATGAATCTCAGGAGTTTTATAGATGTTCGTGGTCTTACTTTACAAGTGTATATGTGGGTCTTCTCTTTAACTACATCTACACTGTCAAAATTCTTTTTTGTTAATTCCAGTCTTCTATTTGTGAGAAGTAATTCTAATTTACATGCTGTATATATCAGAAAAACATATGCTCTTTTGTATAGATTTTTAGTTTGCGAATGGGTTGCCCTGTCTTTTTTTTGTATTGATTTAGCTTATTCCTCTGAATTGAAGTTGTTATTTAAAAAGCCTATTATTTTTTTTTTATGATGAATTTCTCGACTATTGTTCGCTTTCTCGGCACAAATCTCAGCCTGTTTTATCATGTCTTAACCTGAAGGACATGATGTGTTGTTTCTAAGAATATCAAGGCACGAGCAGGGTTAGGAATAATCACTTTCTTCGCCCCTTTTGAAATTATGAAAAACATCACAACTACTACTATAACGTCAAGAGAAAATGCCAACAAATATTACTATCAATTCTTAGGATACATCCTTGCCACAGGCTCGACTATTCTTGCTTTTCGATTTCAACATGATCTTTCTGGCTGATATAACCGCTATGATATTTGATCATTAGGATTAAAATCAAAAGAATAATTTTCTCCCTTGTTAATCTTCTTTGTAAATATCAACTGTAAGCTACTGCTGTATTTGCATGTTCTTTTTTTTCAAAACATTAAGTTGATGCAGTTGCTTAGAGTTGGCATTCAAGTATCGATGAAAAAACATTACTTAACAGCTGTTTTACTAGGATTCCTGTTTCAATTTACTTATTTTCGTTCATCTACAGCGAAATCAGTTCGTATTAATGATCGATATCGAAGTAAACAATCTCTCAATTCGATATTGGCTGAATCGATTCGAATTGATGAAGCTATGGAACATCTCAATGAACTAGAACGTATTGCTATAGCTGCCAATGGAACTCGTGCTGCTGGCACACTAGGCTTCAATCATACACTCGACTATTTGACAAACTATCTATCTGCTAATACTAATTTCAAAATTACCAAAACCTTTTTCCATACACGAGATCACACACTCAAGCATGATCCTATTCTTCTATCATCGATTGACGAAAATATCACGAATCATACTTATTCAGAAGATCCTACAGTGGCTGAGTTCTTCAAAGTTCGATATTCAACTTCAGTTAACTTTTCCAATTTTATTCCAATGACTGTCATTCCGAATGTTGGCTGTTCAGACGCCGATTGGATTGCAGCAAATCCACCGGCAGTCGGTCGCGTAGCTTTAGTTAAACGGGGTCAATGTAGTTTTGTTGAACAAAGTATGCTTGCTACGAAGTTTAATGTAGCAGCTCTCCTTTTATACAATGATGGAACATCGCCCGATCGCATGTCACCAATGAATGTGAGATTGGCACAGAGCAATACTATACCAGCATTCTCTCTTTCGTTCAGTCTCGGAGAAAGACTTGTTAGAGCAGCTCAAAATCCATCGAAAAAAGCTGGTGTTCGTATCAATATTGTGCTAATGAATGATAAACCGTTTCCGGTTGGAAACATTTGTGCTGATACACCTACTGGTGATCCTACTCAGACAATTGTGGTTGGTAGTCATAGTGATAGTGTGCGTGCTGGACCTGGCATTAACGACAATGGTGAATTTAAAATATTGCATAGAAAAATTAGATAGAAAGATTTCATTTTAGGTAGCGGTAGTGCAGCTAATCTTGCATGGACTGTGGCTCTGGCACGTCTCTTTCAAACAACTACTTATGCCAAATATAAGTATCGTTTACGATTTTGTTGGTGGGGTGCTGAAGAAATTGGAATTCTCGGTTCGAATTTTCATGTTGCACAAGCCCAAAATTCGACAGTTGTTGGTGAACGTCTCACTGACTATGTAGCATATCTCAATTTTGACATGCTCGGTTCACCAAATTTCATGTTTGGTACTTATGATGGTCGAACAGCAAGAAATGACACTGCGCCATCGGCCATTACCGGTAGTTACAAAATTTCAGAAGTATTTCGTGATTCGTTTATTCGACAAAATTTACCTTGGGATTTCGTTGAATTCGGTTATGGTAGTGATTATGCTCCATTTTTAATTCAAGGTATAGCTGTTGGTGGTCTTTATTCTGGTTCGGATGAAATTAAAACACAAGAACAGTGTGATCGTTACGATCAGTATCTTGGTCTAGGCCAATGTGGTATGGTGAATGTTGATCTTGATTCATGTTATCACCAGGCATGTGATTCAGTTCAGAATATCAACGTATTTGGTTATGAGAAAATGATTCAAGCAGGTGCCTATACGATTGAAAGTCTTGCTCGGCAACCAGATTTGAAATCATGGTTATATTCATGAACAAAAATATTGCACACATTGATTCTCAACGATAATAACAATGACCCTATGCTTTGATTGATGATTTCTTTAAAATACTTTAATGTCATTGTGTCATAGGAGATAGGTGATGACGAAATAGATTATACAAAAATTTTGTTATACTTATATGCTTCTACTTCATCGAAGTATTTATTCGCTGTGAATTAATTCCTCTTGTTAACGAAAACAAAAGCCTTCTTTGTTAAGGTCGTTATATAATTTCAACTTTCATCAATTCGTGAGGTTGTGGCGGGGGGGGGTGGGGGGGGGGGGGGTGTGGGGGACGCGGGGGACAAGAAGATAATCAGAAACAAAGACGCGCCCCCCCCACACCCACACCTAGAGTTATAATTTCTTAATGAATCATAGTTGTGGAAGAGGGTCTTCTATAATTTCCAAAGAATTCCTTCATCAGAGGAGTCTTGTGATACGAAGGTAGACTCTGTTGTGAAGACAGGAGTTTATATAACAATATTTGAAATAAGATGAAGAAGTTGAAATCTATTTTATTACGAGGGATCCACAGTGCATCGATCTCTCTATAGAATATCTAAAAAAATGGAATGTTTATTAAAATGTCAGTTGGATCTATGTGATTGTCATAATCTAATTAGTTTTTCTTTGCAGCTGAATCAGCAAATAAAATTATAGACATATTTTCCGGACAACATTCACCAGCTATATCGGCTTTTTCACAAGCTTGACGAATTTGTTGTACTTCTTCTTCACTGAATTTGATTTGAACTGCAGCAAGATTTTCTTCTAAATGTTTTATTTTCGTTGTACTTGGTATTGGAATGAAATCATCACCTTGGGCAAGTATCCATGTTAATGTTAATTGACCTGGAGTACAACCTTTCTTCTTACTTAATGCCGTTAATGTGTCAACTAATTGGAGATTTTTTGAAAAATTTTCTTTGTAAAAACGTGGTAGACGTCTTCGAAAATCATTTTCTTCAAGATCATCTAAACTTTTAATTTGTCCTGTAAGCATCCCTCGACCTAAAGGTGAATAACAGATAATAGCTACACCAAGTTCTCGACATGTTTTCAAGAGGCCAATTTCTTCTCGTTCAATATCGAGACCAAATGGTGAATATTCAATTTGTACACATGCAATTGGATGAACAGCATGTGCCCGTCGAAGTGTATCACTTGAACAATTAGATAAACCAAGATATTTAACTTTGTCAGCATCAATAAGTTCTTTCATAGCACCGATAGTTTCTTCAATTGGCACAGTTTTATCAATACAATGTGCATAATAAAGATCGATTGAGTCGAGACCGAGACGATTTAAACTTTTTTCACATGCTTCATGAACATATTTAGCATCACCACGAACTGAGAAAGTTTTCAATTCAGGAGACATCAGAAGTGCAAATTTTGTGCCAAGAAATACCTTGAGATTAGAATATTTTACATCAGAATGATCTATATATTAGGATTATTTTGCTGACCTTTTCACGTTGATGTGGATATTTCTTGAAATATCTTCCCAGTAAGTCTTCACTATCACCATAGACATCGGCCGTATCAAAAAAAGTACTACCAAGTTCAATTGCACGATCATAAACTTTGAATCGTTCTTCATCTGTTTCGGGAGTCCCATAGCCTTTTGATGAAACCATTGCTCCAAAACCAATAGCTGACACTTGAGGACCGATTTTTCCCAATTGACGGGTTGGCATTTTTGTCATTTTTCACTTTGACATATGAAAAATACTTGATGCTTGAATCTACAAGTCGATATATTTTGTTCTCTGTGCAAATAATGTACAACATACGTGTTCTGTTTTTTTTAATATGTCCTTCATGTCTAGTGACAAAATAAAAAGTGAATTGTCTCTATACACACCGACGTGACAAATAAAAGATAAGAAAGAAAATATATACATGATAAGAACAGTAAAAACACCGGCTTTACATTTTCGTACTTTACTTGTATCTTTGAAATACTATCTCGAGTGTGAATGATGAGACAAACTACCACAATATTGATATTTCACTTTTTCAGATAAAGATTATCAAGTGACTAAGTATTAGTATAAACGATTTGATCTCCTAAGAGATTAAAACCAATACATAATATCAAAGATCTACTCGTGATGAAAGCAAAGCATGAATGTATTGAAAAGAATAAATAACTAGTACGAGATTTTTTGTATAAATCAATGAACAAACATGTGGCGATAGAATAATTTTTAGTTATCAATTGCTATTATTGCTGTGATAATAATGGTGGTTGACATAGTAAAACCTATATTAAACTTAGAGAAAGCTGTCACCAACGAAGGAATATAACCAACTGTTGATCACCGATTGAGCTCATATTTTGCTCATGTGTAGGACTCGTTAGTTGTTCTTTTGGAGCGATAACCGTTTTAGCTAATTTTTGACCTTGGAGAAGCTATGTAGAAATAAGTCGATTGACGAAATTTTGTGGAACTCACGTATGTTTTCGAAGAAAATAGTGAGTGTAAGTTTTCAGTTCGAGGTTGGCGGCTCCCCCCACCCCATTACGGACACATAGCAACGGGAAAGAGAATATTACATACATACCCCCATTACAGACCATAGCAACTCCAGAAAAAAAAGTAAAAATTTTATTCAAAGTATAGAAATAAAAATAGCACCATTTTTTCATCTGAAATTTCGTCCATGCACATATCTCACTGCTGTGACAAATTGTGAGAGTGACTGCCCATGCCTTTCGGCATGATGATGTCTTGTGTCATCTGCGCACTCACAACTGTTCCTTTTCTTTTATTAAGCACGCCTTATATAGGAGAAGCAGTGGTCACACATGAGAGAAAAAAGAGAGAGAGAGAAAGAGTCAGTGCTCGGTGAAAAGGCCACACAAGTGAAGCATAACGGTCAATAACCATTACAATCGTCACTAGACTGTCTTAAAAATTTAATTGAAACACATGATTTCTTCTCAAGATATTGAACATCCAAGAACCCGTCATATCTCACAGACAAAGGCTAGAGCAGCAACTTTCTTGGACGTTGAATATCTCGAGAAGACATGTCTTTCAAGTGAAATTTTCAAGACAATCAAATGACAGCGAAATATGTTCATAGATGAAATTTCACATAAAAAACTGCATCATTCGATTTGTGTTCACAAGGCTGCTCCAATGTTAAAAAACAGGCAAAATGGTCACCACTTCAGCAAGACAAAATATAGAGAAGAATCCTTTAGTACTTCTACTAGTCTCATGGAGTCCTACTCATTAGGGTGACGGTGAGGATTGGGTGTCGTAAGGGTGAGGAGGATTTTTACATTAAGGACAATTCTTCTAAAGGATATGTTTTGAAGGACGAAATGTCGGGGACATTTTTTTACGAGGAGGAAAAGTCAGGAACATTTCGTAAAGGACATTCTAGCATTTATTCAACAAGTCGACTATGTTTTATTGGTCACATTTCAGATCAGCAATATACCAACTATGAGCACAAAGCTCCATCACAACTTGACTATGAGATCTGAATCAAATACTAAAACTCTGATAGAAACTTTCTCAAAGCATTTATTCATGATTTTGTTTGGATACTATTCTCTTGTTTGTTATTGAATCTATCCTCCTGGTCAAAATAAACGGAACACCTTGTTTTTTCGATCTTTCCACAATACTACCTGCAGTCGGTCTAATAGTTTTAGTGATGATACATCTTTGGTTACTTCAACTTCTCTAAAAAATTCAGCCATATAGATCGAGAATTCTTTGAGAAAACGAAAAATCAATTTGATACTCTCTACTATGGTTGCGCCAAAAATTTGTGATTTTTCTTCATCTAAGCGATGTTACTCGTTTCACTCAGAACTACTAAGTGTTGTTTAGCTGTTCTGACCATGACTCAAGGATGACGACATCTTAAGGTGTCGTCATCCTCGAGTCATGGCCAGAACAGCTAAACAACACTTAGTAGTTCTGAGGGTATGTGTGTGGGGTGTGGCTGTGGGTGTAAGTGAAGAGAAGATCCACACCCACCCCACACCCTAAATGAAAATAAAAATAATAAGAGAGGTACTTTCATTGGTTGAAGATATTTCAGAGTAAATGTTTTTCATACCAATAAAATACAGTTGAGTAGGAATGATTTTGCATATTTTAGTAAAAAACTTTATTTTTATTTATTGAACAAAAGATAATGCTAGCGTTTCGACTTCTTCTAGAGTCATTGTGAAGACAAAAATAAGCACATCAGAATTAGAAAATAGATGTATATATATATATATCCGTTGAAGTACATTATAGAATAATGAGACATCAGACCTATAATTACCAATTAGTTATTTATCAGAACGTTCAGATAAATGTCGTCGCCAGGTCGATGGTGTATTATGTATTGTCACCTTTGAATTTGACTGTTACTTTCGATTTCTTACGCCCTGCTAGGTAAACTACAAGTGGAACAGATGTAGTGGTTTTGTTTAGTGTAGGTTGGAGTCGCTGTATTTCTAAAGATTCACGGATTAGTAGCTTGTATGCATGTGGGTCTTTAGGCAGAATTTTCCATTTATTCCAGTTTATCTTGTATCTACGTTCCTGTTCGTGATCATGAAGAGCAGATTTTATGTTTGAATTTTTGGCTTTGTTGTTTGTTGATGATTCATTCAAGAAGGAGTAATTCTGCCTTTTGATGACTTTTAGACGACTGGAGCGCCAGAAAGTTGTTGGAGAAGGAGATATCGGTTGAGAATCGTGTTCAGGATGGATAGATTGATTGGATAGTGTTGATGCGCCATGTTCATGGTGCCATCGAGCTGCCTCGTGAATTATTTTTACCGATATATATAGCATCGCAATCTTGACAATTAATTTGATAGACAAGGTGGGATTGGAGATTCTTTGGAATGAGGTCTTTTGGGGGTAACAGGTCTTCGATTGTTGGTGGGAGTCTTGAAATCGGCTGAAGTTTAATTTCAGATCAAATTTTGGAAGCGAGCTGGATTAGGGTGAAGTGTGCGTCTGGGTCTGAGTGGGTGTTGAAGAATAGAAGAATCGCACCCACACTCCAGCTGACTGATTAAGCATCTTGTGAAAATAAATGCCCTAGCTCAACAAAGAGGGCTAAAAGAATAAATGCTTAAATTGTATTAGCTTAATGTGAGGGATCTAGCAGCAATGAAATTTAAGTTATACATCGATTTCAATATTACTTTATGGATTTCTTATCGAAAAAAGTGCTTTTTTTAGCTGTTGGCCTAAACTACATTTTTGAAACATACGCACAAGAGCTAAATCATTAGCAAGCATTTTTTTAAATCAGTTAATCACCTATATTAAAAGGAAATCTTTCTTTTCTACAAATACCGGCTTTTTTTAACCTTGAATTGTGATGTTTTTTGCCTTTTTGATGTCAAAAACTGGTTGTCTGTGAACATACTATACAGATACATTCTGATTCAGCGCGTGGAACTGCATCCGATTACCTGTGAAAGGAAAAAAAATGCTCGAATTTCATATTACCTCCATCTTAAACTTCTGAAACTTTTGAGATAGATAATTGTGATTAGTATAGCGAACTTGATAGTACTAATTAACCCTTCACTGTTGTTCTGGAGTTCAAATGGGCCCATTTTACAGTTTTTCCTGAATTACTACACTAAGATTTCCTATTTCGGACTAGTCCTCTCATATAATCTCTAGTCTTATGCTGGTGGATTATACGCATATGAGAAATCACGGATAAGCTCAAAAGAGGAAAAATTGTGCTATGGGTCCGCATGAACCTGACGACAAAAACAATATTGTAAGCATTACTTGGTGTGTTACTGAAGCTGTCATCAGCTATCTTCACCTTTGCTTTTTAAATCGATTCGTTTTGATTCGTTGGTAAGTTCATTATTTACGATAAAGATTTATATTTTCTTATAGTCATGTCGGATTTTTTAATTTTTTTGATTAAAACCGTATTGACGGCTGTTGTTAGTTATACATTTGTGCGGGGTTTGAAATTATTTATCAAAATGTAAGAAAAATTTAAAAAAATCTACATTTTAATATATATCTGCTTATATGACATCAGAACAGTTCATTAATTAAATTTCAAACGGATTCAAGAAATGTTCTTGACAGACAAAAATGAAATTGATGATAATATAAATCAATATCCATATTCTGATTGTGAATATGGCATTGTAGCTACTGAATCAGATGATACACCCCCTTGATGAACATATATTAGAACAATTGGATTCATCAGACTCCGATATTGGTCAACGTAGCACTATTACAGATAGTCAACCTGAAACAATAGAAAAGAGCGGTGCTTTATGGTTTACACGTCCACGTTCATTAGAAGGTTGAATTTCTGCTGTTAATATAATTAAAAAAATCTAGGTCCTACTACTAAAGCTCAAATCATTCTTTATGCTTTTCAATTTTTCATTACAAATGAAATTCTTGATGAAACTGTTCTATATACAAATCATTATATCGAAAGAAACTTTGATCAAACTGAAAGATCACAACAAGACTCTAACATTAAGAGAAAAAAACTCACCATTTTATCTATAGGCGATTAGATATATCAACATATGTACATATATCTACCACTCTAGACTAAAATGATTAAATCTAATAGTTTTTTTTAGTTGTCCTCAATGATATTATAAAGGAGGTTCCATACAATCTTGTTTTTTTTTTAATTTTTTATATAGTTATATTGCTAGCAATGAAATTGACATATTAGTCTTTATAAAAGAAAGTATCTAGATTTTTATATCACACAAATGAAAAACTTGAATATAGCAAAAGTATTCTTTTTACTTATTTCTATAGATAAGTCCAGAGGGATTCCAGGACAACAACCAAGGGTTGATATTCACGATCAGATCTTGAAAAAATATTATCTATAGATCTTTTGATAATACAGTGACACAATCTCGAATTCATTTTAAACTGAAAAATTGTGTTAGGCTTCTAGTTCATACTTATGTTGTTATTCTCATTTACACAGCTATTTTCAGTAGCCTTCATCAGTAGAAAATTTATCTAATTGATCCTTGTTGTTTTTAGACGCGACAATAGAAAAAAATGTATTGTAGACAAAATGAATAATATATATGCTGAAAGAAAATAATTGTACTAATTCATGGATCGATCATTCGTTGCCCAGTATCATGTGACATTTTCACGTTTTATTACCGATATTGCATTAGAGAAAAAACGAAAATAACTCTTAGATTGCTTATAAAATTGTCATGATTTTGTGAAAATGGACGCATGCCTTGCGAATGTACTTTTAGAAGAATTAACTCATCGCACAATGACTAGGTATGTGAGTGAAAGATGCAGAAGTAAAAAAAACTTAATTATTTCGGACTATTTGAAGGTAAATATAGAACAGTAATCGATCATATATAAACATGAAACCAAATATTGAGGAGGACAAAAAACAAAAACCAATCGATCGGCATGCAGTGTTACACGCGTCAACTAACTTTCAAAATCATTCGTATTCCGTTCATCAGACAGGACAACTATCACTGGAATGAAACAAAAAGCAAAATGACTCAGCAACAAAATCTTGACGTTGGTGAGAGTTATACATCAGAAGAGATCATCAAAGCGCAGCGCGCACCTGACATTCCATTAGATTTAATGCAAAAGCGTACTATTGAAGAGATACGCAACAAAGATGCAAAACAAAAGCCACATGAGAATGCGATAAAAAAGTCTTCAAATTAATTATATGATTCACACTGAGTGTCATAACATTCAATATCTTCTTTTTCTCTCAGTTATTCATAAAGCAAGAGTGAAAAAGATGTTTCTCTGCATTCTCGGTTGCTTCATCTTCTTTTCTTCATATTTTCCTTGCAAAATTAAATGTATTTCTGCTGTTTTTTCGTGTTCAAGACATTATGTTTCATGGTAATTTTCTCTTTGGCAAAAATTAGAATAAACCTTGTGTATATTATCTTATGATACTAACTATTTAATCTACAGTCTCATTTCGAAAATATTTGGCCTATTTTAAATACGAACGAAAGTAAATTTTCCATTTAAATTCAAGTATGCATGACAAAAGTTACTTTTTCTTGCGTTCGTGTATTTAGTATAGGATAAAAACATGGGTGTCACTGTACATCTAAACAAGGAATATATTTGTCGCAGTTGCCGTCACAAGAGCAGCTGATTTCATTTTTATTGCTCTCTTCCTCTCTACGTGTATAGCAGGTTATCGGCATTTTTTTTTCGTTCTATTTCCTTTGATGATGAGTGCCTATGAGTATAGCTGAAGCTCAGAATAAAACGACTAAACGAGCTATTAATAAAATGTTGATTCTGGTCATGCTATAGACAAGCAAATTGAATCTATCCGAATTAAATGAACCAAAATAGAAAACATTTCATAAGAATTCAAGTGGTTACATCAATTTCGAATACTTAACAGTTCAGGCAGCCTTTGCAAAATATACGCTTTCAACTCGAAAAATCTATTAGACTTTGCTCTTGACAAGCAATCCAATGTTATTTATCGANTGCACCTAAAATTACTACAAAAGGTTTCAGCTCAGTATAATGCTTTATTAACGAAAAGATTATGCACATGAAAAGTAGTCATGATTTTCTCATGCTTTCTCTTTGTTGTTGTATCTTTCGATATTGTTTTTTAATAATCATACACCTTAACAATCCCGAAAAAGAAAAAGAAATATTATTGACAAATTCCTAGATAAATTTGTTACATCAGTTATGTCGTATACTATTATTAGATCACCGTTTTCAAAAATACTTTTTACGAACCGGAATTGAACCGGCGATTCCAATTCCTGGTATTTTTTTGAAACAACTGGGCTCCAGTGCTCATGGATATCTAAAGCCGAGTTATAACCGTTTCAGTGAATCTTCGACCCATTTTTAAGTCTACTTTGGTCGAAAAGAAAAATGTCGAAAAAAATAAGGTCTTAAAAGATAAAAATGCCGACTTATATAAATATTGAGGGTTTGATGTTGGTGAAGAGAAGACTCCAGTACCCTCATCTACATTGATATACGCACCCTATATTTCGACAATTTTACTTTCGATATTTCTGTTATTCCAGATTAAAATCGCGACTTTTCTACATTTCGACATTGCTAGAGTAAATCTCTATGACAAAAAGCGACTTTTTATTGAAAATTCAATATTTTTGTCGACAAATGAACATTATTTACTGTTGAAACTTTCAGTATGTTCTCAAAATCATTAGATAATATCTATGAGCTGAATTTCACACTGACTTATTGAGTATTGTTTTCTTTCTTATATATGTTTTATGATATCTCATTATAGTCTTTTTATAGTGAATTCTGAAAGTACTGAAACATGAGATGATGTGTTGAATTTTGAAATTGCTTCTTGTTCTTCTTTTTATCTTGTATTTTCAATAATTTTTTCTAACGAAAGTGGTACATATTTTGTTGTATTTGTACTAAACAGTAGCTTCACTATTCTTTGTCGTTGTTGCTATTGTTTCATAAACTGTTGATTCTCATTCCTCAAAATCATCATCAATCAGTCAAACCGCATACTCAGATGATTTCAATCGTTTAGGTTATGAATTTCAATGTTTCTTTTTTTATTTCCATAACGATGCAATCGATGAAGACCATGTTGTCCATAAAATTAAATTCGATAATTATTTCAAAAACACATTCAAGAAGTATGTCTTTCTTTATTTGACAGATCTTTTCTAGGATTTTGTTCAACAAGATTATATGGTAAAAAGGGTGTGGGTGTCTAGGAAACTGTTCTTTTAACCCACATCCACACCCACACCCACACGCACATACCCACACCACACCCACACCCACCTTAGTATAGTTTCAATAACTATCCGCTCTGAAATTATTTTAATCAGATCAAATAACTATAGTTACTTACCCGCTCATTCACAAGCATTGATAAATAAGAATACAACGGAAAAGGTACGAGTCTATAGTAACAGTCAAATATCTGAAATTTTATTTCTCATTTATCGTTGGTGACACTTGTCTATTTGTTTTGTTTTCTGAGCTTCATCGACTTAATATTCTTGTATCTAGTTTCACAACCTTTACCATACTTTAAATTTATAGAAGAGTACCAGATCTTCATTGTCAAAATGCATACATGTTCGCACTAGAAACTTAAAATTACGTCATCAAGATCTTCTCTTACATTCAAATAATCTTCAGCATAGATTTTTATCCATATTTACAACAATATTTTCAGCCACATCAACGTCAATTTACTAAGATACTTTTATATGTTGCATAAACATCACCTGAACTTATTCTACCTGATATTCTGTAAAGTATTTGCAGAACAGTTGCAAATAATTTTATAATAGAATTGTTAAATTTGGGCGAAATGCTATTGAGCAATGAATAAAAAATGATTGCATGATCTTTCAAAATATAAATCGTATCGTGATAAATTTGTTTCAGCTTCAGCTCGTTCATTAAATTAATTATTTCGTGAGAAAAATCTATTTTTATTAGAAAGAAAAAATTAAGAAAAACCAATTGAACTTTAATGACGTGATCTTGTTCCACTTGATTATGCAGAAATAAATTCAATATCATATTTTTAAGGTACTGAAATACTTCAAGCTAGTCTCAGTGATCATGATCAAGAAACAATTGATAAAAACGAAGAACAAGATGATGAGCAGATTTAGTTGCAAGAATCAGAAAAATAGATATACGTAAATTTGTTAGACAAAGTAGGCAAGCAAGAAGCCATCGAATCAAGATTGCTTTCGTCTTTCTGTTTTTATTCATTCTTCAAATAAGAGTGCCAAGTCGACACGGAGAACATCATTAAGAACATTAAAATGCCTTTTTCCCTATTTGCATAACGTCATCAACCAGAGATGCAGAATCTGCTGAAGATTCCCGTAGAATACATGAAAATCTAAATATAATTAATTCCAGGCGCTTGAATAAGTCCAAGTAAGAATGCCATTTTTAACAATATGCATTGACGAATCTACGACAATTATTCGGTGGAATATTTGCTTTGGAAAAACTCTTTCTCGCGCAAGTTTTGGATAAAATAATTCAGAGAAAATAGCAAGAAACAACTTATGAAGCAGAAAAAAATTGACACTTATCAACTACGATATTTATTCAAAAGCGAATATTCAAAGCCGCCGATCACTGAAAATGAATCAGATGTTTGTTATCTATCTGTAACAAATATTTTCTCACGTTCGTTGCTTTCTAATGTTCGACTATTTTTGCTATCATTAAGCTCAACATAGATGTTAAGTTTCTAGTAAAATATATTCACATCGATTGTTGAAGTATTGACTCTAGCGTCTGTCCGGCAAACAAATGTTTGTTGCTCATCTTGAAACAAACAAATCTGTAAGTCGATTTTTTACACGTACAGGATAAAAATATTCGAGAAAAATCACCATTAAAAGAGTAGATACATTATTATTAAAAAACTCTGCATTATTCGTTATATACCGAAGCTATATGTTTGACACTACTTTTTCTTGTATTAGCTTAACTACACAAGTTAATATCCATTATAAAATCACAAATGGAATAAATTTAGAAAACATTTTATTTAACTCTTTTCAAATATTATCATTCCAACGGTCAAACCGTCAATGTTAAACTGTACCTATTTATCATCTTTAAATAATTCATATGTGCAACTGATGGGTAGTTCTACAGGATACATATACACTCTCACGCACACTCAGTGTTTTGTCTCCTGAGATCAAACCAATTAGTGTATGTGTATGATCAAAGCGATCAACAAATAGAGTGTGTGTGTGTGTCGTATAGAAGAATTCTTTGTTTCCCATAAAAAGATAAATCAACGGTCAACTTCATTTTTCAATTTATCTTCCCGTCAATATTGTTCATAGACTGCTTATTGTAGATTATGTAACATATTATCTATCGATTTCTCTATCCTTTGATATATTCTTTGCACAGAATAAACTGAACAACGTGACTATTACTATCTTTTATTTTTGTCATCTATACAAATGGATACACATACCCATTTAGAAGATTTAACAAATGAAATTTTCTTCGAAATATTTGATTATTTACATGCACTTGATATTTTTACTGCTTTTGCTTCATTGAATAAACGAGTTTTGTCTATTCTAAAATCAATTTCACTTCATGTTATCATCTTAAACAGTCATTATGATCGAGAACTACAATTTCTTTCTTCTCATCTTACTTTTCATGCTCATCAAGTCATCTCACTAAAAATTGATGATACAATTCGTGATCGTTCACCTATTATTAGTTTACTATTTAAACGACACCATTTTATTAATCTTCAATCGTGTATATTTATGTCGATTAATTCATCAACTCTACTTGATAATGTTATTAAACAAGTTAAAAGTTTGAATAGACTTGTTACATTTGTTATCATCCAACCAATTTATCTAGATATCAATGAAAAATACGTATGTGATATAACTCGAACTATATTGATGCACAAATCATCTTCTCTTCGTTCAGTTATGCTTCATTATAATTATGATTACTTAGACATATCAACTTATACTTCAATTGCTTCGAATCTTATATCACTTGATTTGCTAATATCTGGCTCACTGAATACAGTTTCAGTATATTCAATTTTGCCAATTCTTCGTGTTTGTCATAGAATACGGTATCTACGTGTCATAATAAACGATCAAATTGTATCTGAAAATAATAATTTAAAGTAAGTTACAGTGAAAATATTCGACGAATATTCTGTATAAAATAAGATTGAAAATATAATTTTTTCTTTTAGTGTTTCAATTTACGACCCATTTATTAATGAAAATGATCTTCCTATATCAACACAAGTGACAACCTTCGATTTATCAACATTTGTTATATGTGACATTCGTTCAATCACTTATATCTTACGTTGTATGCCTAATCTTATTCGATTTAAATTCCTTCATGAGACACGAACAGTAGCCTTGCCAGTTATTGATGATTTAGCCAATGGTTATGTATGGCAACAGATATTAGAAATGCATGTTCCATTTTTATCTAAATTTGATTTTCATATCTCAATTGTGAAAAGTTATTCAAAATTAGATATAGACATGGTCGTAAATTCATTTCAAAATTTTGTTAAAAAGTATCCCAAATGGCAGATGATTATTGATCGATGGGTACCTACTTCCGATATGTCACGTAAGTTAAATTGCTTTAAATCGGAAAGAAAGAATAAAAACACTAACCAACGTTTACTCAGAGTTATTTGGAGGAAATGAGAAATAGTGTCTATCGTTGCCATTGATTATATTTTATTATAATGACATTTATGCAGGTGTTTCTATACGTTAGAACTAACTCCGATGCTTCGCTGTTTCGGGCATGACAGCAGTGTTGCCAGATGTCATAGTCAGAAATCCGGAATTCCAATGTCAAAATCCGGAAAATTCCAGAAGCTTTTTTGTGAAATCCGGAATGATTTTTAGTTGTTGATTTTTATCCGCTAAAATAAGTTTCTCGAAATCTCGTTCTCAATTAAATCATTTATTACTTCAAAAAGTGCATGTTTCAATGTAACAAAAAAAAACGACATCAAAATTTCAAATATAATAAAATAAACATATAAGAAATGATAAATTATAAATTTCACTATNAAAATCCTAAAATCCAGAAAAATCCAGAATCCAGAAGAAATCCAGAAAAAGTTGAAAAATCCAGAATTTTTCTGGAAAATCCAGAAGATCTGGCAACTCTGCATGACAGTCAAAATCTTTTTGAATTTTATTATTCCATAAATAGATAACTTTGAATAGTTCTCTATCGATCTGCAAGAAAATATTTCTTTTGACAAAATTTGAATCTAAATAAACGGTTTTCGAGACCCACTATCTCGGAAAACTCGACGTCAAATAGAAATGTAATCAGCAGATGAATTTCAGTCTATATGCTGTTTTTCTCTTATTACAGGCAATGTACAAAAATAAAAAAGTATTCAGAAGATGAAAACAACTTCATCAGGTTGAGGCTATGTTACGATTCGGAGCTCAAAAGGATTGCTTTTCTTTATGATAAAGGAGAAAAAAATATTCAAAATCTATCAAAGAAATAATGGATCAACCAACTGTCAGGTTGACTATGAAATTTCCGTGTTTCAGGCTTCACAGTCATCTATCTACCTTAAAATACTTTTCTATCACAAATATCGACTTTGGTAGGATGAGGAAAGGAATATTCATAAAATATCAAAAGCCATGCACAGACAATCAATTATTTGACAATGAAGAGACTCAAACTTTAGCCTATGAGAATCTGTTTATTGTGAAACCAAATTTTTTTACCATACAGTTTTTTTCTTGTAGTAGATATTGCTATGTTACGCACATTTTCTTATCACAAATACAAAAGAAATCTAAGTACAAGTATTCCATTGATGAATTATGAATCGTTTGAGACACGATCAACAAAAACAACAACAAATGATCATTATCTTTATTATTCAGACACAAAATATTTAGAATTGAACATGGAAAAGATAACACCAAGAATTCCTTGTTCTTTTCCTTTATTTCAACATATCCATTGTCTCGTCCTATATATGCCAATAATACCTTCATCATCGTCGAACAATTCTTTGAATATTGGTAAGAAGAATACATATTTCTTTTAATTATTCTTCCCGTCATTTTTATTCATTATCTTTTTTTAGTGAACTCTGTTCAATCAAATGACAATGATGATTCACAGCAATGTGTTACCTATCTTTCACATGTTGTTCATTTACTCAATGTAAATCAAATTGGCTTTCAATCATATGATGATACATCTGGATGGAAAAATATTCAATTTATTCTACAGTAAGTATACTTGATGTTGATAGAAAAAAAAGATTTGATTTTTCATTTTTCTAACAATCTTTTATAGATAATCAAATTAAGTGATTTTTATCATTTCTAAATCTATGAGTTATTTTCGATAATTCTAATATTTTTTTTTCTCAATGAATAATTTCATTTTATGTCAGATAGATGATATTGAATTCTACAGAATAATAATCACTATCAATAAATATAAATATATTGAGTATATTTTATTTTTCTGTTTTAGAGCATGTCCAAATATGATTAATCTTACAATTAGTCCTTTATATTTGGTTTTATCAGAATTCATCGATAATCAATTTCTTATTTCAATTTTCCAACAAATTAAAATACTCAAATCAATACTAGGAAATCGTTATGTTCCTTCAAATTTTGTATCAAAACTTGTTCAACGTTTTCCATCACTTACTGATATTGAACTTCAAGTGTTTTCATTCGATGATTGTGTATCTACTATTGATATATTACTTACGAGGGAACCGTTCGAAGTGATTCAAAGCTTTTAAGCCGATATTTTGCCCATAAGTAGAGTCCAAGAGATTAGAAAAAGCCCAAAAGGACAAGGGCCCATGGGCCTTTCTTCTCGAGTTATGATCATTTTACTGGGTTTATCACCTATGATACGATATTTACCGAAAAATCAAATTAAGGAGTTTCGACCTGAAATTTTGCCCACATATAGGTCTTGTGGCCCGTATATTAGCCTGAAAGTTTAAGCCAAAACGAATGCACTGTTCTCGAAATATTAAGTTTTCAAGAAAAGTCGATTCTTTTGGTATGTATGGAACATGGCACTGTTTTCTTGAGNACTTCAAATAAAAATAACTTAAAAAACACATATTCATTTCAACTTTATTTACACAAAAAAAAAATCTATATACATATAAAATCATGATAATCTAATTTCTACAGATTTTCCATTCCTTCTAACTGTAACCTTATGTTCATCGATAATATTAAAACCAAATGCTTCACAACATTTATCAATAATATAATTATGTGAAAAGGAATGATCGAGTAATGAAACTTGACTATAATAAATTTTAAGATAAGACCAGGTTTTTAGATGACTAAGTAATATATTAATAGCAGAGACACAATCATCGAATGAAAACATTTGAAGGTCAATATCAGTAAGTGATGGAAAACGTCGAGCAAGTTTTGATGCAAAATTTGAGGAAAAATAATCATTTTTTGTTATTGATTTGAGCATTTTAATTTGTTTGAAGATTGAAATAAGAGATTGATTATCGATGAATTCTGATAAAGCCAAATATAGAGTACCAATTATAAGATTAATCATTTTTGGACAAGCCCTAAAATAAAAAAAATATAGTCATTATATTTATATTTAATGTCAGTAATTATCAGGCCTCGAAATGGTCCCACGGCTCGACGTTTATTCTTTTTTTTTTTTTTTACTTTTTATCAAACTTTATGCCGTCATAAGTGATAAAAATTACTAAAAAAGTTTCATGGTAGAAAAACTATATGGACTTCAATCCGAGTAATATAATAAACCATAGTAATTGCTTAAACTGATCGTATCTCGCGTGCACACGTAGTGTTCTGTAGTATATCAACTGCGTTAATTAATGTGATAATGTGATCGACGAAAAAAAATGTGTCGAAAACAAATCAGGCCGAATCTAATTCATTATAATACCGGTTATTTCCTCCCGAGAGCATTAGTGATTACCGAAGTGATCTCCAGATTCTATTAGGAGAAAAATCGTGGTAAATGAAACATCCTTCTGGCCTGGGCCGGACCACCAAAAAGTGGCCCATTCCGAGCCCTGGTAATTATTATTCTGTAGAATATAAGATTATCTAGCTGATATAAAATGAAATTATTCATTGGAGAAAATAAATTAGAAGTAGTAAAAATAACTCTTAAATTGAAAAATTGAAACTGGGGAATCATATGTTTCTTTCACCAATATAAAGTATACTTACTATAGAATACATTGAATATCTTTCCATCGAGATATATCAACATTTGACCGAAATTCGATTTGAGTTACATTATGTGAATACACAAAATGTGAAAGATAAGTAACACATTGTTGTGAATCATCATTCTCATTCTCATTTGTTTGACGAGAGTTGACTAAAAAAAGACAATAAATAAAAATGAAGTGAAGAATAATCAAATCAAATTTGTCTATATACGATAAAAATCGAAAATATTCAGCTTAAATAAATTGAAAATGACAAATTCATTTTCATCAACTGAACTATATAATTAAAAGAAATATGTATTCTTCTTACCAATATTCAATGAATTGTTCGACGATGATGAACTATTATTGGCATATATAATGAGAGAATTGATATGTTAACGTAAAGGAAAAGAACAAGTAATTCTTGGTGTTATCTTTGTTATGTTTAATATTAAATATTCTGTATCTTAATAATAAAGATAATGATCATTTGTTGTTGTTTTTGTTGATCGTGACTCAAATGATTCACAATCAATCAATGAAATTAATGAATATGTGTTTGTTTTGTGTTTGTGATAAGCAAATGTGCGTAACATGATAAATTCTTCTAAAAGAAAAAAAGCTGTATGTTTCCAAAGACTTAGTTTTGGAATAAGCATATGATCTCATTGGCTAAATATTGAGCCTTCATAATCAAAATCGTTTGTTACCTGTGCATAACTTTTAATATTTTATGAATATCCTCTTCCTCGTCCTACCAAAGTCGATTTTTGTGAGAGAAAACTATTTTAAGGTAAATAGATGGCTATGAAGTATGAGGGAGAAGAATTTCATAGTCAAACTTCTTGTTGGTAGATCCACTATTTTTGACAAGTCTTGAATCCTTCTTTCCTCCTTAGCCATAAAAAATATCAATCATTTTCTCCAACGAATTCAAATATTGCAGTTCCAACGTTCAAAACATGTTTTTAACTTCATTCTAGCTAATTAGTATTTATTTGTTTGAAAGGATGTGGTTAGTTGCAGAGCCTAGTTTTTGGATTGAACTATATAGTATTTTTATCATATTTGAAAGCACTTCTATAAAGAGACTCCCAGTTTTATAGACGTTTTTGTGGAAGTTGAACTTGTGAGGTATTTCTTTCGCATAAGTAACAATTAAAAAAGGACTTTGTCAAGGTCCCCAAACAAAGTGTCTTCTGTCGAACAAGAAAGAAAATTCTTGTTTAAGACAAAGACTGGCGGAGAATTTTGGATTATCAAAGAGGCTGTTTTAAGTCCTTAGATAGTAAATATCTACTGAATGCGTAATGCTACTGACTCGACAATCATACCATAGCCTCTCCACTACAACCTCATCCTGAAAAAAGGTTTTTTTTCCTTCAGAGTACTTTTTATTGTTGTACATTCTCTGTAATAAGAGAAAAACACTAGATCGACTGAAATTCATTTCCAGTTTGAATTTCTATTTGACGCCGAGTTTTCCGAGATAGCGGGTCTCCAAAATCGTTTCTATCGATGTTGAAACTTTGTCAAAAGAATATTTTTGCTACAGATTGATAGAGGGCCATTCAATGTATGTCTATTTATGAAATACCAAAAGCCAAAAAGATGTTGATTGTCACGTCCGAAAAAGCGAAACACATGGGATAGTCTTAATGTACAGATACACTTCATTAAAATCAATCGAAACGATAGATACTATTTATTATAGTCTCAAAATAACTCTGAGTAAGCATTAGTTAGTTTATATTATTTTTTTATGATTTAAACAAATTTTACTTACGTGGAATTTTGACATCAGATGTCCATCGATCAATAATCATGTGCCAATTAGAATACTTTCGGATAAAATATTCAGATGAATTTTCGACCATGTCTAAATCTAATTTTGGATATCTTTTCATAATTAACATTTGAAAATCAAATTTGCATAAAAATGGAACATGCATTTCTAACATTTGTTGCCATGCACAACCGTTGACCAAATCATCAACATCTTGCATAAAGAAAATTAAAACGAATAAGATTAGGCATACAACGTAAAATATAAGCAATTGCACGACTGTCACATACAGCAAAAATTGTTAAATCGAAGGATGTCATTTGTAGTGATATAGGAAGATCATTCTCATTAATAGGTAGTGTTTCAATTAAAACACTAAAAGAAAAAGAATTTGATTTTTAATCTTATCTTATACAGAATTTTCGTTTAATATTTTTCTTGCAACTTACTTTACATTATTATTTTTGAAATAGAACTTCTTGTTTTATTATCGTATGTAGATATCTTATTCTATAACAAACACGAAGAATTGGCAAAAAATTGAATTAAACTGACAGTGTATTGTGTGAGACAAACATTAACAAATTAAGTGATATAGTATTCGAAACAATTGAAATATAATTTGATACATCTACGTAATCATAAGGATATTTAAGCACAACTGAACGAAGATAAGATGACTTGTGCATCAATCTAGTTCGAGTAAAATCCCATTTGTCGTTTTCATTCATATGTTTATCATTTGGTTATTTGAGCGCAAATGAAATAAGTCTATTCAAACTTTCAACTTGTTTAATAACATTTTCAAGTTTAGTTGATGGATTAACCGACATGAATATACATGATTGAAGATTAATAAATTGATGTTGATTAAATAGTAAACTGATACTAGATGAACGATCACGAATTGTATCATAAATATACAAGTAACGTTCATCGACATCGAAAGTCGATTCACTGGGCCCTAGACTGACAGAAGGAAGAGAAGGATGTGCTTCACATTGAGCACCCAGATTCAATGAGGGGACTAGCCTCCCTCCTCAACTACTCGCCGTTCTATACATGCATCTGAAACAACATCATGCTTTATGAGTATAAACCGTTTTCGGGGACTAGAATGGTCATTTGTGCCCCATAAATGGTCGTTTGTGCCATGAAAATGGCCATTTGCACGATGAAAANAAGTTTTGTTTATAAGATTTTAATATTACAATATCTTAAGATATAATTATATGAAATGTAAATGTAAAGACAAATGACATAACTCGACAAAACGTAAGTCTTATAAGGAATATTTTATACTGGGATCCGAATGAATGATCTTTTGTATATTTTGTATTAGACATATATGGAAAAGATTATACGTACAGATTCACAGTAAAACCATTAAAATTTGTTATGTTGTTAGAGCACTCGTTAGAAAAATCGACTACCGGAAAAAAAATCATACTACCTTGATTTTTATCTATTGCCCCCACCCCACGTTTTTTTCTTTCGCCACATCCCTGAATATTTGATATAAATATGTATGTATATGGTCCAAAAGATGACGCAAAACATCGATCCCGTTCGAGAGAGATTTACATAGAAATGAAGAATCAAATGAAGGAACTCAAATAATAAATCTAGCTGAACAATTTGGTATAAATTATATTTATGCATTATCACCTGGTCGTTATTTATTCGAAAAAGATTTAACAACACTTAAACGAAAATTTGATCAAATATTACAGTTTTATTTTCTTTTAAAAAGCAAATGAAATAATTTCTTTAATGTGTTGAGAAGGTAACCACAGTTTATGTCACGATGAGTAGTCTGGAAAAAATAACTATCTGTTTTATACGTGCACAAGTTAAAACTTCTTTCAATAGGCTATTTTGTAACTTTAATATGAAAATATTCCCGTGATACTTGTTTAAAATAGTTTTTCGAAATTGTTCATTTAGTGATCTGTTTATATATCTAACAAAATAAAAACGAATTAAGTTTTTTCAGATAAAAACTGAAAATGAGTTCATCGGGATCGATTTTAATGAATAATAATGTTGAAATTCCTCAACTAGCATTAGGTACATATAACATAACAAATGAAGAAATAGTGAATGTTATTGAAAGTGCACTTTCAATTGGTTACCGTCATATTGATTGTGCGTGGCTTTATGGAAATGAAAAAGGAATTGGAGAAGGTTTATCTAATCAATTCAAAAAAGGAGAAATAAAAAGATCAGATTTATTTGTAACAAGTAAACTTTGGTGTTCATTTCATAAATCTGAACGTGTTCGTCAACAATGCTTAATAACAATAAATGATCTTCAATGTCAATATCTTGACCTTTTTCTTATTCATTGGCCATTTGCTTTTGTTGATCAGGTCTGTTTTCATTGTTTTTTTTCTTTTTTGACGATTTGCTTTTGTTTAGGATCCGCAGGAAAATGAAGAATGTCAATCAAACGTGGATGATGAAATTGATTTTCTTGAAACATGGAAAGCAATGGAATTGTTAGTTGATGAAGGATTAGTTAAATCTATTGGATTATCCAATTTTAATGAAGAACAAATAGAACGAGTTATTCAAATATGCAAATATAAACCAGTTGTTAATCAAGTTGAAATTCATCCATATTGTCCACAAATTCAATTAGAAATATTTTGTAAAAAACATCAAATTCTCCTTGAAGCTTATGCACCATTAGGTTAGCTCTCTCCTTTCATCAAATTGATCTTTTTTTTATTAAAAGAATAAAATAGGTGCAAAATATCGACAATGGAAGAATGAAAATGATCCAGAAATTTTAGAAGATAAAACTATCAAATCAATTGCAGATAAATATAATGTTGATCCAACATCAGTTCTTCTTCGTTATATTATCGATCGAAATTTCGTTTGTATTGTTAAATCTGCTAATCATGAACGAATTAAACAAAATTTTCAATCAATTAATCAGAGTCAGTTTAAATTAGATCAAGAAGATTTTAATAAAATTCATAATGATATTCAAATTAGATTTCGTTATCACCAACTGCAGGAGAGAAAACATGCGAAAGAATATCCATTTAAACATTACAAAGACTTTGTTCCACAAAAACAGTAACCTTCACCTCAAGATTTTTAGAAATAAAATAATTAAATGGGAAATAACAGATGAAATAGGATTCGCTCAACATCTTAACAATAATGTCGAAGTAATGACACTCGTTTAGTAGAATGTTTTGTCTATAATAATATATATAATAATTCTATTTTGTGTTTTGTTCTAATAATCTTTCAGATAAAATTCAATTCCAACTAAAAAAAATTTTCAAAAATGGATAAGGAATTCGATTAGTACTATATAAAAATTCGGGCTATTTTGTGAATAGATGCCAAGATAATTCACGAGGAACTTACATAGCATTGAAAACTAACACTCCATCATATATAAAGTTTACAAGAAAGATAATAGACCTAAAGAATACTTTTTTTCTGGTGAAAAACAACTTTTCATGAAAGAATTAACGAATCTATTAATGAGCGCTGTTAATATAAATAGCAATTTTTAGGTCAAAAAAGGTGAGCTCCACACGTAAACTCCAAATTTGGAGCTCACTCACGCATCCATACTTTACCGATTGACATCAGTCCATGTTTTATAGTTGATAGCAAACAGTGCGCTATCATCAACTCCAGTAATAGACTATCAGCATTATGTAACTGTAAATTAGTTAATTAATTAGTATTCATCGAATTAAGACTAATTAAACTGAGTACTGATAAGTTCTCAAGACCTGAGTGGGGAGAGGCGGTACCTAAATGGGTCATGAAGGCCTATGCAATGGAACTACCCATAAGTCTTCAAGCCATATCTCATGTGGGTACCCATAAAAGCTATACACCTCACGCTCACAGTGAGTGTGAGCTGTACAGCTTTTATGAGTACTCCCATAGCATAGGCTTTGAGGACCTATGGATACCGCAATAAGATAGGACTTGAGAACTTGTCAGTACTCAGTATTATTAGTGCTAATTAGATGAGTACTCACTTTATTTAGTCTTAATTAGACGAATACTAATTGAGGTGAGTACTATTTAATTAACTAATTTACAGTTACATAATGCTGATAGTCTATGACTGGAGGTGATGATATAAGTGTCCTGTTTACTATCAACTATAAAACATGGACTGATGTCAATCGGTAAAATATGGATGCGTAAGTGAGCTCCAAATTTGGAATTTACGTGTGAAGCTCACTTTTTTTGACCCAATAGTATTGATCACTATGCCAATTTCTATCAATAAAAGTACGCATAACAATATGAATAAAAACTAGAGGATAAACATTGAACTTATCATGATATAAGTGGACGTGTATAGAACAAAAGAAAAATGCGTCATTTCTATATGTTTTCTCTTCAGAAACCCGTGGCATTATTTATTTAATCATTTGTATATATGCGACTGTTCACTATTTCATAATGTAGCCGATAGATCGACAAAGAATGTCAAAGGTAAAAGAGATGTGAGGAATATTCTATTGTCGATGTATGAACCTGTTTCTCACGGACGAGAAATCTGGTATCTATTCAAATACAGTAAAATCTCTGTAATGGAAGCATGATTGGTATACTGCTCAGAATTAGTCATTTTACGGAGATGTTCATGATGGAAAAATATCCATTAACTGATAATCATCACATAGAAAAGTCTCGAGAAGAATTAATTCGTGTCGAAAATCTATTCAAATCGGCTTCATCATCTCGTTTATTTGAATTCGAATGTCTTTTAGCTAAATTATATCACGCGCAATCCAAGTAGTCAGAAATTTGGAAAAACGCGTTTAAGTGCTCAAAATGGAACCGCGATTTTACTAGAATAAAACAATGTGTTTTAACGCTCAAAGCTGTAGTTTTTCACCGTTTTCACGCCCTGAAAGTGAAAATTGTGTGCAAATAAACACATTCCTCGCGTTTTTCTAATCTGCATTAATGATTTACAATCGTGGTTCCATTTTGAGCATTTAAGGGTGTTTTTTTCAAATTGTTGTCTGCTTGGAAAGGATGCTGTGATCAATGTCTAATAAATGTTAATTTAGCAATTAATTTAATTCCAAATGATATTAACGAGCAAGCAAATCGTTTATCTTTATTACTTGCAGAAATTTATGCACTTAAAGGACTTTTATTTAAAAAAATGAAAATTTATTTGAAATAATTAAATCATTTGATGATTCTTGTAAATTGAGTCAAACATATAACACTGCTGTTGAAAAAGATAAACATTTAAGTAATGATAATTTAGATGTTGAAAATTCTTTAATTGAATTAGTTTATCAATGTTTACCACTTTTGCATGCTTCGAATAAATTAATAAAAAAAATCTTTAAAAAGAACTAAAAATAGTATTTCTTTTTCTTTTTTTGTAATTTAGTAAAAGCAATTGAAATTTATCGTTCATTTATTGAAAATGTTGATATTAACTGTTTGGAAACAATGAGACAAGTTTGGTTTTTATTTTAATAAAAATAAAAAAAATTAATTTATCTCTTTACACATTAATATAACAATATGCTGAATTATTACTAAAATGTGTTTGTAAAGGAAATTATATTCCATTAAAGAATTCTGAAGATGATGTGATCATCATCATTATCATCACCAAACAAGAAATTCTCAGTAAAAACAACAACATTTGTTTTTTATTTTTTAAAATAAATTTAATTAAAGATTATTATTTATTCCTCGTGATGTTGATGAAGAAATCTTATTATTATTATTATTATTTTGTGAAACATCAACATTAAATGAAACTGTACTTGATTGACAATTAGACTCCTGCAGAGTAACCTTACCATACCCCATACGGTAGAGTAGGATAAGATTGGTTTAAAAATGTTTAGGGTAGACTAGGGTATTGCTCATATTCCTGAGATTTTTTGGCAAGTAACTCCGAAAACACTTTTAATACGTATCTTGTATAGAAGACAATGCATGTACCTGCTATGAAAACAACGAATATAATGACATGATAATGCAATTGAGATCGAAAAGAATAAGAAAACCTTCATTTGAATTCGATTCGATTTCGGGAATGCCACCTATTTCATGGATTTTAATGCATTATGCTTGAAAATAATGCACTACAATCTATTATATGAGAAATAGTGCATTAAAATTCATGAAATAGATTGCATTGTCAATCAATTGCGCCATTATTCAACTATATGAATACCCAAAAGAGTATCACAATGTAAACGGATTGAATAGAACAAGAAAGAACAATAGTGCATTGTTTTCATGTTTTATCTAATACAAGCAAATGAATTGGATAACATTTTATTATTCTGTCGGGTAAAAGTCAATAGGCGTAATACAAAAATACCTACTAAGTCATCTTGACAGACCATTGGCGAAAAAAAGAAACAAATATTAAATTTATTAAAATAAGGCAAATTAATTGCGATATAAAAGGTCTCATCTTCATCGAGTGGTGAATTCTGATCCAGTCTCTTGAGAATATGAAAGTCAAATGATGCAAGTATGCTTGAACCATTCGTTCAATGTAGTATATGCTAGCAAATCTTATCCTATGAACCGAAAAATGGTACACATTCTCTTAGTCAACATGTTCAAAATGGTGTCGAGAAAACAACAGCTTCAAAAACGACAATGTCAATTAAGAAAAATATGAAAAAGATGCAATTGTATCGCATGAAGACAAACAAATGATTACGGAAGCTTGCTCCAAATACTGCGCATTTCATATGCAATCATTTAACAGTGTGAAGGGCGATGGTGTCCAGCAGCTATGTCAAGTATTAATTGACGTACGCTATAAATATGGTGAATTAAAAATTGCTGCACATCTCTTACTAGATCCTACAAATATCTCAAGAAGAATTCAGCACTTGGTAGCTGAATATCGTCTGAACTTAACTAAAATTTTGAAAAAAGACTTGAACAATGTAAAACTCATTGATGTGTGGGCTCATTATTGGAAAAATTCTTACAAGTCTGAGTATCACTTGACAGTGAATCTACATTATACGAAAGATAAAAAGTCGGTCACATTTATGTGAAATACACTTTATTCATCTGTTCAAAAACTGGAGAAAGTATTGTTAGAATGATAAAAAGTATTCTATGTTCCTATGGCATTTATCTAACATAAAATGGTTCAAATTTTATTTGTGGTTTGAAAAGAGAAGTGCATTTGAGATGTATATGTAAATTAATGTGATAAATTGGATTTTAATATTTTTCATTGTTTAGGTCATGAGCTAAACCTAATATTACAATATTCTCTTGGTGAATTATGTCCAAAGATCGATTCAATTATAAAAGCATGTAGTGAATTGTTGATACTTTTCAAACGTTGTGAATTGAATTTTTTACTACCAGTGTCACGTTAACAGCAATGAGCAACTCGATGGAATTCTGTTTATGACATGTTACATTCAATCGATTTAAATTTAAAACAGGTGGATGATATATTGTTTAGTTGAAAAGAACATACATTTTATATGGGTACAATCGACGAAAGTTTACTCAAAACTTTATCTGAATTATTATCGTATTTTAAGATAGCAATTGAACAGTTGTCGGCTGATCAAGAGCCGACATTACATTTAGTTTTGCCATGGATATGCAAGCCAAAAAATTATTGTGAAATTAAAACGAATGATTTACCTGCAATGAAGTAAGTCAAGACATTAATATTGGAGCATATTAAAGAGAACATTTGGTTGACTCAGTTGCACGAAATTGGAACGTTTCTTCATCCGATAACGAAAAATATTCTGATATGTTGCAAACGGATACAACAGATTTCTCATTCATATTATGTATCTTTAGAAAGTGACTAATTGAAGTTGTTTTCAGATTTGACAGGAAAACAATATTAAGCGAAACCGTTCTCAAATTCCTTTTTTTTGCATGACGTTCATACCAAACTCCAAAACTAGAATTCAGATATTGATTATCTTCTACCTGAAAACCAGACACTCTAGTATTCTAACAGCTGGACATCATATGAGTTTCCAATAGAAAGGAATTTTCGCATATCATATATTAAGTTTCTAATATCTAATTTAAAATTAGGGATTTGGTATTGCCGCCGTTTGAATATTTGGGAACTGTAAGCTTTCTTTTTTGTTGTAGCCATTCAGTCAAAGTGAATGAAATGATGTGCACAATGCAACGTGAGAAATGTTGAAAACTGTTGGAATAATTAAATCACAACATTCATCAGTAATGGTCATGAGCAAAATACCATGAATAAAAGGAAAAAAACAGAAGCAACAAGAAATTTCACAATACGATATTTTAATTGAGTTTGCAAATGAAGACAAACCAGGATCAAATGAAGAAGATGATTACGACGAAGTAGCTCGTTGTGCTAAGGCAAAATTAGTTTTTTTGAAGAAGAATCAGGATTGGAATAGTGGAACAAATGGTCATTGAATTACCCACCACTTAGTAGACTGGAAAAATGGCTTTTGGAAGTTCCGGCTAGTTCAGCCACAAGTGAACGTATTTTCAGTGCAAGTAGAAGAGTTTTTGAAAAAACCAAACAATATTTAAGCGGCGATATTGTGAATGATATTTTATTTTTATGAAACTTTCGAAATATGTGATAATTTTGTATTTGATTATCTTTGAAAAATTTACAAAATATATTGAAACATAGTGAAAAAAAAATTTCTTTTATTTTCTTATACCAATAGGCCTTGCTTGAAATAGAATGATGAAATAAATGCTGTTTTATGCATATTATATGTTTCTAATGAAATTATAATGTATATCAATATCCTATGATCAAACAAAATACATATAGTGATAATTATATAATAGAATAAATAATAATAATAATCATTGACAGCATTCATAGACATCTATATCAAACTAAACTGATGATGATTGTTGGGAACCGAAAGCTATATTATCATTAGTATTATTATGTATTTTATTATACAATTTTTTCATATAATAGTTGCTATATATTTTATTTGATTATATGATATTGATATCTATTTCATTAGAAATAAATAACAACCATAAAACTGGACTGATTTAATCATTCTAAAAACAATTTTCTGTTACTATTTGCCGAAACTTCGAAATCTTAGGATATGGTAGGTTGTAGGGCACAAAATCTATAGGGTAGGGTATAGAGCAGGAGCGTAAACAAGAAAGGGGCAAATGGGCAATTGCCCATTTCATTTGGAGATTTGCCCATTGTAATTTTTATTTGCAAGTTTTTGTCCACTGAAATTTTACTTTCTCAGAATTGTTTATTTATTTTTGAATTAGATAGAACTGTATTTTTTCTTCTGTCTGAATCACACGTGCACTCTTTACTTGTTCTCTCTGCGAAGAATTAAGAAAAGAATCGCTTCTTGTATGTTAAGTGTAAATTTGAGTGAATAGGAGTTCGGTTTTATTGGGAAAACATTAACCACATAAAGGTAGAGAAAAATAGATCAAAGAGGAGAGTAATAAAAGCACAGGGCAAGAGAACACACACGAACATATTTATGTGTAGATATATGCTGAGTGTTCCAAAAGGCCCTTTCACTTAAATTTTTCGTTTATCTTTGCTATTTAATTTGACTTTATCAACTATTTTTTTTAATGATAGACAAATACACCAAGTGTTTATTTGTACAGAGGAACTTCAAAGGCACTGTTGAAAGCTAACAGTAAGACCTTTAATCATAATACAAAATTTAACCTGTTTTCTATGTCCAGGAAAACATTACGTAGCATTTCTTTTTTAACTTCGTCGAGTTGTTGAGTGATTCGAATCGTTAGATTGTCCAATACTTGAACAGTCTTGTTATAGAATTCTATTTTGATATGTCTTTATAAAAACGAAATGGATGGTGTCAAATCAAAATTCAAGCAATTGAAACACACATGATCCATGACTTTTTCTGAAGACAGAAAACAGCCTAAATTTTTCTATCTCGGTTAAAGGGCTTCGCTTTCAACAATACTTTTGAAGTTCGTCTGTAGAAATAAAAACTCGGCGTATTTACTTATCATTTAAGAGAAAACTAGTTGATAAAGTCAAATTAAATAGCAAAGATATATGAAAAATATAAGTGGAAGAGACTTTTGGGAAGCCCGGTATATAGGCAGTGGCGCATACAAGACAAAGAAAAAACCCAATGATGTATATGTGAAAACAAAAGAAAAAAACAAGATGTGAATTGGCCTATTTCGTAGGGATTTTGGTGTTTGAATTCAACATATAAATTTTATAAACAGAAGTATTAAAAAATAGACTAAAACACACCTGACTCAGGCTCAAGATCTGAGTTTGATGCATATTTGATTAAAAGAACCTCATTTCATTTTTTTGTGTTTTTTACGTCATCAGTACTTTGTTGGACCAAAAACGTTTTGGCCTATCAGTGAAAACTTTGCTCATTTTGCCCATCGTTTTTTTTCGACACAATAAAAGTTTGCCTGTTGGTCTAAAAATTCTGATTACGCTGCTGGTGGTGCTAAATATATTGATCCTAAATTAATTGAAATGATTACTGGTCAGGTAATATGAAATTAATTTCGTAAGGGATTTCAAAATCATTAGACAATATCACTTTCATTAGTGAATTCTAATGTATTAATGTCCACCTATGAGAAGATGTAGACTAACAAGTACTTTATGGATATATTAAAGCTATCTTTTTACAACTGGTTAGCTATGCCAAATTTAGTATCAATATATGTTACGAGCATATCAGTTTGGACTCATTTTATACAAGTCTGCGTGGAAATGAAGCCCAAATACTTTGTCGTACTTCGAGATTCGAATATCAGTTAAGTATGATGAAGTATTTTGGCTTTATATTGTCACATAGATTTATATAAAATAGGTGAAAACAGGTGTAAGCAAATCTAGAGTAAATTTGAGCTTTGATTTGTATTTGAAGCATGTTTTCTCTTTTGAACCTAATCTGTATAAATATTTTGCAGTTTGGCGATCGTTAATGTTACATTTACTCATAACGAAAGTATTAATAGTCGTAGTATTGGTCGTAGTATTTAAGTAATTTTTCTTGTTGGTGCTAATACTAATATCAATACTTATACATATATTAAAAATCAACAATCCATGTTGACATTTATTCATTCATATCCAACTATACAACAATGCAAATCTCAAGAACAACAATATATTGAACAACAAAGAAGTGAATTAGAATTTGAATGTATAAAACTATTTCAACATTAATAACATCGTTTTCTGACGATGATCGATACAGATCGAAAATTTAAAATTATATTATATGATTTAAAATATATTGTATTATATTTTTCTAAAAGAAAAATTATCCAAATCAAAAGTTTTTGATTTTAATAAAAGATATTACTTTCCGTTGCTCCATTTATCATATAATTTTTCATGCTATTATCTCAAATTTACTTAAAGATCAAAAACATACTTTAACTGATAATGATATGGAACATATATGTAAACTTACAGATGGTTTTAGTGATGCCGATATGCATAGTCTTTGTCATGATGCAGCTTTAGGACCTATTCGAGATATACATGATATTGAATTACTCTTGAGTGAAGAAGTAAATAATGTTTTCATTTTTTAGAATTCATGTACATTTTCGAAGAAAATAATAGCCATATAATGAATGTGTACAACAGACTTATTTGTCCATTCAATCAATAATTAGACTAATAACAAAGAACTATAAAAATGAAATGTACAAAAAAATCTGTTCGAACTATTTTTTGTATTAGTATAATGAATCTAAATAAGAAATATGAGTTCTTCATTTCAGTCTAAAACGGCATTAACAAGTATTTTGTTTTCTATATTAAATAGGTACGTGGTATTTCAGTTGACGATTTTATTAAATCACTTAAAGCTATTCGACCAAGTGTATCCGAAAGTGATTTAAAACAATATGAAGGTAAAATAATAAAATATTAAATTAAAAACTAATTCTTTGTTTTGCTATAGATTGGAATAAAACAGATGGCTCTATTTAATTTGACTTTTACATATATATAGTCTTAATAAATGTTAGTTTCTTTTTTTTTCCTTTTTTTGAATATGATGTCAGATATTAACTATATGAAACATTTTTATAAGCATAGTCAAATATATACTTGATATTAACAATTAGAATGTTTTTTCTTAAATATAAATTTTTGTACGTTCATATTTTTATTTTTATGAGCAAAATATCATACAATCCATTTTGTTAAACACATGCCGGACATTTAACAAAAGGATTGTTAATCATTGCTGGATCTTTTGCACATAGACGACAATTAGCTTTGATATGATCACAACCAACACCTCCTTGAACACATTTTGGATCATAGTACATACCAAGACCAGCTGCTGCATCACCTGGTGAAGTCAATGATGTACATGAACCATCAAGAGGCATAGTACATTCACCACCAGTTGTACTTGGTGTAGTTGATGAAGTACTTGATGATGGATCTAATGTTGTCGGAGGTAAAGTGCCTGTACCATTATTTGTATTTGGTCGTGTAGCAGCCCAATACTAGAACAAAGTTATATTTAAAGAAAAAAAGAGAGAGAGAAAAGAAGATTATTGATATTTACAAGAGCCCAAGTACGTGTAAGACCATCATCAAGTGGTGCAGTAAGTAATTGATTAAATGCTTCACCACGATTAATAATAGCATAATTTGTATATAAAATACTTTTCCATCCTCCTGCTGCACCTCCAACAACTTTACTGATTATTGTTGACCATTCTTCTTCAACAAATTTCGGAAGACGTACTTCTTCAGTAATTGGTGTTGATGGAAGCATTCTATTTTATTTGAAAAATATCTTAGACCCGAGCTGTTTAGAAAAAATTCTTTTTTCTATTTTTGATATTATTACTTACTGAATGCCATGAATAAATTCTGGATTAGCTCCAAACCATGTTGCATAATCAGCTTTATTTTCAAAAAAGATACCTGTAACTTTATTAGCAATAAATTCTTTTGGCATTATTTTATTATCATTATCCATAAGAAAATATGTTTGAATTGTACGTTTAGCAATAGATAACATTAATCGACCAAGACTTTCAAGTGTTGTTGATTGAGTAGCTAAACCCCATAGTGCTAAACCATAATGAAAATTAATTTCTTCAGATGTTGATTCTTGATCTTTTCCATCAGCTGATTCAAATAAACCCTTTATAAAAAAATTAAAAAAAATAAGAATAATATTCTCTCTTTTTAATTCATACTTGACTCCAACTATGTCCTGAATACCAATCAAAATAACGAAATTGTGGAAAATTCGTATCTTTTGTTGAAGGATTATTAGCATCACGTATTAATCCTTCAACCCAATTTTTCATTTTAGGTATATAACTTGGATCAAGATAAGCAATTAATGCACCTGTTTGAATAAAATATCCCCAATGATAATGATGATCATTATAATATGAATTGCCAAAATCAGCTAATTCTTGTGATGGTCTATAACAAAAAATAAAATTCTAATTAAAATTAATCAAAATAGAAAAATAAATATTAACGCTAAACCAGCAGCTGAAACAAGACCAGACCATGTTGTATCATATCTTAATGCATTTGCATTTTTACCAGTAATAAGAACATCAAATGCATTTTCTAATGTTTTTATACATTGTTCTAATAATAATGTTTCTTTATAATAATCAGCTAATAAACATAATAAAGCATATTTATGAAATGCTTTTCCTGTAAAATAATAATCTGATACACCTAAATTAACACCATTTGTAATATCTTTTTTTAATTGTGCTACAATATAATCTTCATATTCAGGTGCTGGTGCACGTGGTGCAAGAAAACCCATTGTTGATAATGAATTTTCTGTCATTATCCAAACATTACCAATATATCCTATCATTGGACCTTTACTTGGTGATCGAGATTGAACTGATGTTGCTGTAGCACTATTTGTTGATATAACTTGTCGATGATGTGCAAGTGTATAATGAAGAAGTTTTTCTGTAAGATCACCTTTACGTTCCCAAATAAATGTATATGTACCTTTTGAACCATTTACATCAGCTTTTTATTGACATCCTGTTGGATAAACAGATACATGAGAATCAAGTAAAGAATTTGCATAAGAATCTGATTGTTTCTTAGTTAAACGAAGAACATTTGTTATTGCTTGTGTACCAAATAATTGATTTTCACGAAATTCTAATGTAATATCACCATTAAGTGTATATAAAAGCCATGTTTGATCATTATTTAAAACTATTTCAAAACGTTTTCCAGTTATTTTTCCTGATGTTTGACCATTAACAGAAAGAATAGCATGAACAGTTGAAATTTTTGGTGTAGCTGAATTAAATTCAAATGTAACATATGTCATACCACGTACAATAGGCATTATTATAGAAGATTGAGAATTTTGTTGATACATTTTTAATGTTAAAGCAAAACCAGGATCATCAACATCAATAATTTCAAATTTTTGTGATGAAAATTCTGTTGCACTAACTTGAATATTTTTTAATATAATATTTATAAAATATTTTACTCTTGTACTATCAATTCGTGGTCCCAATGCAAATTGTTCAGTACATGATATTGATATACCATAAGGTGATTCAAGATTCATTAAGAGTACAAATGGATGTGTAATTATGGATTACTACCTGGACCAAGAAGTGGATTAGTGTAAAATTTATTTGTATGTAATGCTCGTTTTTGAGATAAATTAAGTCTTTGTGGTTGACGTGGATGAACAATATTCGGATAAAATGTTGGATCAGGTGTTGATGTTGATATAGGTAATAGTACATCAATACTTGTTACAGTACTAATTATTATTAGAAACGTTAGACTCCGAAGAAGAATCATAGTTGTAATGATTATTGAAGTTGAAAAAATAAGAATGATAGAAATATCCATTTGATTAGATTTTTATAGTATATTGTTATTTGATGAGGATTAAATCAATATATATATTTGATATTGTCGAATGTAAAAGTTCGTTAAGTCACCAAACAAATGGATGTTTTTCTTTTTGTTAGAATGATTGAAAATAAAAGAAATTTGATACTAATAATGCCAAATAGAGATGATTTATTTTTTATTTTTTTTGGGAGCGATTGTTGAAGAGAAAGAAGGTATGCAGACATTCTATTTTACTCAGTTAAGATATATTTTAATTTTTAACTAGAGGAAATTCTTTTCATCTGTTGTTATCTTTGAATTGTTCTTAGAATAATAATTATACCTTGATCGATATTTCAAGGTGTGAAATCGAAAACCTTTTCTTAATAAAAAGTTTAATTGAGTATCAAGTATTTCATCTTATATAACTAGGTAATTTAAGAAGATGACTTTGGACTGATAATGATAGAATAGTAGTTAGATTTCATGTGTGTTTTTGCACATCTATATACAGAATAGGATATTTTTTCTAATATAGCAATAGCATGTGGGCTCAAAGAGCAAAACTACAAGATTAAAGTCTGTAAATGGATCTCATTATCAGTTATAGCATCGAAATCTTAGCTACTATTTGTAATTGAAGTAGCATCTTCAATAGTATTACATATTGTTCAAATAAATGTCGCTAAATATCTTAAGAAAGAGAGATAACGAAATGGAAAAGAAAGCTAATTCTTGCACAACAATCGAATTGTAAATAATATTTTTCTGGTATCATTATTAAAACTTTCAATATCACATTTTCAAGGGTCAAACAAATGTTGCTTCTTGGACAAATACTTTCACGATTCTTGTTTGCATAATATTGAGCAAATTGATGGCTGGCATGAGAACGATGCCTACATAGAATTTCAGTATGCTTCTGATTGTCAAGAGTTCGAATAAAATGTCGTTTGTAAGAACAGATCACAGGAACCAGTGCACGATAAGCAACTATAATGAAAGTGACTATCGACACTTCATGATTGTGTTGTGATGTCAACAAAAGTTTGATCAGCTGTATTGATAAAACAAAAGTCTATGTGCTAGATGAAAATAAAAAGCACAGCCTAGAATGGGCGCTCATATGATACTCATTTTGAACTTTATCTTTTTTTTGCAGTCCTGGCTATGTCCGTAGGTGTCCGCAGTATTCACAGGTACTCCAAGTCATCTGGATAGAAGTTTTGTAGTTAATACACAGACAGACCGCAAGTCATATTAGTAAGCATCAGAAAATTAGACGATGTATGTTTTTAGGAAAATAGTTTCGAACAAGAAAACTCTAAGTCTCAAGTAATCTCAAGGGTCACATGACAAAAACTATTCTATCAAATATGTTTAATAATAATTTTCTCCTGAAATATTTCGTAATATATATGCATACATATTTTAATCAATTATTCATAACTGTACGCAACGATAGTATTAGGACTATGTAGTTTTTCTGGTAAATTTAGTCTTTTCTTTTCTGGAAACTTCTGCCTAATTCTATCGATTTAGGCATAGCCCCTTTATAGGTAAACATGATTATCTTCTGTCATCTACTGTTTTATATTTACTCCAAGCTTTCATAACGTGCTACTTGTCTCGACAGTCAGATAACAACCTTGCCTGAACTTCAAAATTAAAAAAAAATTTCCCTGTCAATCAAAAAACAACAGGAAGCTCGAAGAAGCGTTAGCAAGTGAGGACAGAAATGTTGATCAGAGACGCTCTTCCTTTTTATTGAATATTACAGCTACTGATATTAAATATTGTCGTCTGTGATAGTCTAAAAGTTTAGTTTGTGTTCTAAATGCAGCACATTTTACTTATTCGATCAAACAAAAATCAAACATTACAATGAATTTTTCCAACAAATTTCTTTTGCTAGCTAAATAAAATATTGATTGAATACTTGAACAGATATGACTGATTGAGTTCATACAAATCGATTAAATTATTTATTAATATGAAGATTCAAATTATAGTTAATATCTTGTTTTCATTTCTTTGTTAATCATGAGTAAGAATAGAGAGTAAATAAATAAAAAAAGCCGTGTAATCTAGATCGACGACAGATATTTTAATAAATCATTCACATTAATTAATCATGAATTGTTATTTTGTAGCTATTCTCAAACTTCTTGACGTTGTCACAAGAAACACGATATTAAATACTTGCATGATATATCTAGCAATTCTTTATTTCCTTTCAATGCCGTTTAGACTCTATTTACTCATCAACAATATTTCAAAACATATAAATCTATTCTCTAGAGAAAAAAATATATTGGCAAAAATCATGCAATTGTATGAAGTCATAAGAAAAGAAAGGATTTTAATTGAAGAGTACCGATGGTTTTATAGTTGTGCCAAACAATAGTCTAGTCAATTATGTATAGATCACTTACAACATCTGCATACAGTTTCCTCATGTCATACTTGTCTTCCTGTTATTACTTTATGCTATAGAGTAATCACCAGGCGACTTGCAAAGAACTAAATATTGAGAGTGTAAAAGGGTGTTTGCAACAAAACCTTGCACAAGAAAGTGTAGAACGCAGACAAAACATACATTGAAAACGTTTGATTATTGGAATAAGGAGATTTTCATCCCTTCATTCTCGTCTGTTCACACACCCCGCTGATCATGATTAATATTCTATATTATTATCTATAGTTAGTATTAATAATATAGTAACTGTTATATATATTAGATTACATATCAATATTGAAGAATGAAACAAATTCATCGTAAAGGAAGCATATGTGAATATGATGACAACGAACTCTTAACACATACTATTTAAATAAAAAATTCGTCAATTTGATGTTTCGCATTTTCATAGTAGAAACCAATGAAGCCGGAATTAAGAGGTGACAAAACGTTTTTTTTATAGAAATACAATTGAAAGTCACACTATACTCGACAAACTAATCTGTCTTTCAACAGTGATTAAAAAAGCTATTTCGGAAGCATTCAGAAATATTCTATTCGACCCTATTATTCAACGGTAGAACTTGAAATATTGTTTCATAAATGCAAAGAATGTTTTTATCTTCTCGTACTCACGCTGTCATTCTTAGTGCCACTAGAATATGAAATTTACATGTTTATGTTTTGATATTTTAATCGAGCGTAATGTAATATTTGAAATTTATTTTCATATAGCCACAATAAATAATATCTCATCTATCAGTGATGCGCCTTTTTATTTGAAAAAAATATATTAAAAAAAAAGTTCTTTAGTCTTTACTAGAAAGATAAAAATGCATTGATAGATGACATATCAATGACAATTGATTGCATCAGAAACAATGATGAAACCAATCATTTACTCGTTAAATCAATAAATCTTTGAGTATTTTATATGCATACGTTTTTACTTGATTTAATGCGATATACAGTTATTTTATATTTTCAGCATATTCCTCCGTTCTGCACTTTTTTTGGTGAGTGTGCTGATAGATAAATATACTCTAATCTTTTAATTTTCGTTCGCTTGGTTTTTTAATTTGGTATGCACTCGATACTCCTTTATACGCTTAAATAACCTATAATATCATGTAATATTTACATGTACTTTTTATCGTATGAACGAACAGGAAGAAGACTCGTGCTATTGTTATTCGCTGGTGAGAAAAAAGGACTGACAATGAGAGAGTACGAGGGTAAACGAGAAAAAGAAGCAAGAAAGACAACACAACAATATAGCCATATGCGAGAAAAATGAAGAACAAGGAAAAAGCGTATTACATATGTGGTTTTATCCATTAAGAAAAAAATAATAGAAAAAGAAGCGTGTGCGTAAATATATTTCGAAAGGTTGTTCTTTCTTTTTTGTATAGACATGTCAAAAAGTCAGCATCCTTATCTAAAATCGAATCAATTTCAAAAAATTTTTCATTCGTAAGAATACAAAAAAAATATTTGATTTTTGTTTAAATAACATTTCTAATTATATTTTTACAGTTGGGTAACAAGTCTACTTCAATTAGGACGTAAACGACCACTTGAAATTGATGATATATTTGATATTTTACCTGATGATCAAAGTCAACTTTGGATTGATCGTCTTGAACAGTAAGTAATATTAATTGGTTGTATAATGAAGCAAATGACTCATTCTTCAAGATAGCTATAGGAAAGAAGATACGACAGAACAGAGAAAAAAATCATGAATTGCATGATTTATACATGCTTGCCAAAAGACTTTTATTTAAAATATTTTAATCTAATTTATCTTATAGAGCATGGAAAAATGAAATGGCACTCGCTAATAAATCCGGCAAGAAAAAATATAAACCATCATTATTTCGTGCAACTTGGAAAGTCTATGGAAATCGGTATTTTATTATCGGCTTCTTTCTATTAATGCACGTATGTATACATTTTCTTTTTTTATCAGAAAAAAATTCTAAGTTTTAGGTTTTATTTATAGACAATAACTCGTTTTATTCAACCATTTTTATTAGCACGTTTTGTTCGATATTTTGCACCATGTTCAAATATATCCTTCACTGAAGCTATAATTTTAGCTATATTAACAAGTGCTTGTCCTTGGATTATGTTTTTAACTCGTCATATGTCATTTATTAGATCTTTTCTTGGTGGTATGCATCTTCGATGCGCATATAGTGGACTTATATTTCGTAAGGTTAGAAATATAAATTCCATAAATAAAGAAAAGAATCTATTCATATTGATATTAATATAGATTATGAGATTATCAATAGGATCATTAGGAAAACACTCAAGTGGAAAAATTGTGAATATGTTAACGAATGATGTTCAAACAATTGAACGTTTAACTATTGATGGTCACTTTCTTTGGATTGGTTTACTTGAAACAATTGTTGTACTTGGTATTCTATGGTCTCGTGTTGGTATTACAATTTTATTGGCTATTGTTTATACATGTTTTGTTCTTATTTTACAAATGATTTGTGGAAAATGTATTCAATTAATATGGTATGAAGTATTTTTTATAAAAATATTTTAATGTTAGGTTTCATTTTTTAGGACAAAACGTGTCAGAAAAACAGATTTACGTATTAAATTAATGAATGAAATTGTTAAATCAATTCATCTTGTAAAGATGTATGTATGGGAAAGACCATTTCAATTTAAAGTTGAACGTGTAAGAAAGTATGATGCATTTTCGTTCATAAATATTTAGATTTTAATTCTATTATTCGATATATTTAGACAAGAAACTAATTATGTTATTATTCAATCGTTAGTAAATACAATAAAAATTGTTAATGGACAAGCATTTCCACAAACTTTCTTTTTGGTTATTTTTGGTCTTCTTTGGTATCGACGAGCACCATTTGATACGGACTTTTTCACAATAGCATTTGTTTTAATTTCTTATCTTCGTCATACATATTTACATAATTTTTCAAGTGCTTGTACAAATCTATCTCAATATTGGGTCGCATCAAATCGTATTGAAGTATGATATTTTTTTTTTTTCTTATAAATGAGATAGTTGCTGTTTAGAAATTTTTAATATGTGATGAATATGGTCGATCGAATGCAATCACTTATGATTTAAAAACTGATAATGAAGAAATTGATAGTTTATATATAAATGTTAAACAAGTTTCATCAAGTTGGGAGGTAATTTAATAAGAAAAACAAAATCTCGGAATAACTTAACTCGATGATTTTTCTTTAGGAAAACTCATCATTTGAATTAAATAATATTTCATTTTCTGCTGATGCTGGTGATCTCATCATGATCATTGGCTCGATTGCATCAGGAAAAGTATATGAATTATACTATTTAATATCAAGTAATTATATCTAATTGTGGTATTTATATTTTTAGAGTTCATTATTAATGACATTACTTGGTGAAATGCCGATAACAAGTGGAAAAATTTCTCTTAGTCCAAAATCACGTTTATGTTATGTACCACAAGGTAAATGAAAAAGGAAATTAAATTGTTAATAGAACCAAATCTTTTTGCCTTATAGAACCATGGATATTTTCGGGTACGATTAGAGAAAATATTCTTTTTGGTCTTGATTATGATGCACAAAAATTTTATCGATGTATTCATGCTACAGCATTGAATATTGTTTGTTACTATTTTATGTAACTATTTCACTTCATTACAAGTTTTTATATTTATATAGGATTTAGAAAACTTACCATATGGTGATTCAACTCTAGTTGGAGATAATGGAGTTATCTTATCAGGTGGACAAAAAGCTCGTTTATCATTAGCTCGAGCACTTTATCGTGATGACAATATTTATTTACTTGATGATCCATTATCAGCTGTTGATGTTGAAGTTGCTCGACATATTTTTGAAAAGTAATACAAATAATAAAAATAAATATTTGAAGATTTTTTTGTAAATTTAATATTTAGATGTATTCTTGGAAAATTACATTCAAAAATTTGTATTTTAGTAACACATCAAATTCAATTTCTTAAATATGCAAAAAAAATTATATTTCTCGATAGAGTAAGTATACTGAAAATAAATAAACAAATCTTGTCGAACAATTTGAATTATATATAAGCAAGATGATTTCGGGATCAGGACTAACATTTTTTTCATGGGGAATGATATCTCTTATTGTCATATAAAGCTTGCGTCAGATGTTATATTCTCACGACTCATGTGTTCTTAAAATTTTATGCGAAAAAGTATTTAGCAACGATTACTTCGATATTTACTACTACAATTTTGATACTAAAATTAATCTGTTTTTTTTTTGTCAATAACAGATTTGTCGAACATATAAACTTATAGAATATATGAAGTATTAGTGGATTAAAAAATGTAATGAGTTTACAAGGCGAAAGATATTAGAGATTATTGACACTGCTAGAAAATAATATCGCACTTTTCGATAGTGCATGTTTTACTAAGTGCGAAATCAGGACACGAAAGTTTTTAACAACAAGTGTTTCATCACATGACATCTTGTTCCTAGTTTAGGGAGGATGCGGGTGGGTCAAGAGACAACCCACACCCACACCCACACTCTCAAGCTGAGAAAATTTTTATAACTTCCGTAGTATCGATTAAGATCTATAAAATCTTCTCGAATACATTATTAAAATTCTATCTGTCGATTATATCTTAGAGTTTTACAACGACAAGTAAAAAGGATTGCATTTTTAGGGCGTTCAAATAGCTACTGGAACTTATATCGAATTATTACGATCATGTCCAGCATTCACACAATGGACAGAAACAATAACTCGTAAATTACATTCGAATTCAGCTTCGACAAATACTTCGTCTAGTCAATTAAATCTATCTCCTATACCAGAATATTTAACTCAATTTTCAGTATGTTTATTTTAATATAGATATAAAAACAGTTTTCTTAATGTATCTAAAATTTTAGTTATTACCAACAGGTGCAGGAAATGATGAAGAAGAAAACTTATTAGAACCATTAACCGATAAACCTATACAAAAGGAAACAGTCGAATCAAAACGAACTGGTTCTATTGATGTAAATGTTTTTATGCGTTATATACGAGCTGGTGGTTGTGGAATATTTGGTTTATTGTTTCTTTTTCTAATGTTTGCTGTAACCAGTGTATTTGTGTTACTTTCTAACTGGTGGCTTGGTCGTTGGTCAAATTCCGAACGTATTCGTTATGGATTAACAAATATAACGAGTAATTGTTCATCAATGGAACAATCACCAATTATTAATATGTCAAATGAAGAATGGTTTAAACAAAGAGATAAATACTTTTATGTTTTATTGGGTAAGCATTCAAATATAGTCCTAGACAAAAGTTAGTGGTTCCTCATGAAGTAGTACCAACGGTTTATTGGAAAGTTTTTTTGGACAAGATGTTTATTTACGGAGCAGCATTTTGTATTCTTTTCGATTATGGGCTGAGAAGTTTTGTGTATTTGTTTATGTTCAGGAGTAGGGAGGGATTTTTCGAAAGATCTGAAAAATTATTTTTAATGATAATCCAATGGGTTTTTGTTTACCTACTAAGTTTATTTTTCTACATGCAAAAAATGTCGGAGTCGATCGCTTTGTGCGGTGAAGAATACTTCTCTTCAAAATATGATATTACGATTTTTTAAAGATGAGTATTTAGGAAAAATGAAAATTGAGGTGCCTTGTCAATAGACAAAAAAAACTTCAAATTTCTTGAGCTTATCAAAGATTATTGCACTACTTTCAAACCAAGACTGAGATAAAAATTTCTAAGTCTATTTTCGAGAAGAACACAATATTCTAATTAGTTCTGACTCATCCGAAATACGTCAAAATGGAACAAACATCTTGTCTAAAAGCTTTCTGATCATTTTCATTATTCTGTATGATATTGAACTGATATTTTGGATGCATGCATACGATGTTAAATCCTGGTCGCGAGTACCAATCCGCTCTTCATCTGTTCTCAAGTACTGGAGTTATGATTTACATATGTTTTTTCTCTTGAGAAAAACATATTCAGTGAAAATGTGGGCTCAAAAAGTTTTCGTCTGTCATTTTATTAAGATGACTAAAGCCCGTGACACATAGACAAACTCTTAGTAATTAGCACACCGTCTCAAGTAGTGAATCGATGTCGTAGCACTAACTTGACTTTGTTGAATTCTGCGATTCTACAAATTTTAGAACAGACTTATTGTTTTATGGAAATTTCATACTAAGATTTTCAAATAACTTAGTCAAACTCATCGTTGAAAAGACCCATCTTACTAAAAAATCAGCATTTGCATTTCAACAAATATTCTTAATGAAAAGACAATATCTCAGTTATTTTGAAGTGATTTACGACCGACTTTAAACTAGAAATAGCTACAACAGTGGCTCTTTGGAATGACAGACCGAACGAAAATATTTATACGAACATGACTGAGATAAGATAATTATAACTTCAGTACATGTGAACAGAATGAGGGCAGGTTAGTGCTGGCAATCACGAGTTCTTGTCGCATACATAAATTCAAAACATCAGCTGAATATCATAAAGAAGATAAGAATTTCATGACGGGCAGCTCCTTTTATTCAGGACTGTAGATTAAATGAAAATAACAAAAATTTATTTATAGGATTATGTTCATTAAGTGTTGTATTATTATTTATACGAACTATGACTTATCTTATTTCGTGTCATATAACAGCTCGATCACTTCATAATCAAATGTTTAATTCAATACTTCGTGCACCAGTATTTTTCTTTGATACAAATCCTATTGGTAGGAAAATATTTCAAAGTCTATTAGATTATCTATAAAAACAAAACAAAATTCTATTTAAGGTCGTGTTGTTAATCGTTTTTCAAAAGATATTTCATCTATTGATGAACAATTATCTGAAGTTACATATAATTTTGTTGATGTATGAAATAACGAAAGAAAAAAGAAATTCTGTTTTATTTTTCATTATTTGTTCTATAGGTATTTTTTGCTATAACTTCAGCAGTTATATTTATTTCATTTATGCAACCATTATCACTTATTTCTATGGCATTAGTTGCATTTGTCATGGAACGAGTACGTCGAGTTTTTGCACCAGCTATGCAAGATATAAAGCGACTTGAAAGTTTAAGTATGCACTTGTTTGTTTGTTTTTTTTGTTATTTGTTAATAATGTAGTTTATTAATTTATAGATCGATCACCAATTTATTCTCATTTATCTTCGTCAATACAAGGTGTATCTATGATTCGTTCTTATGGTGCACAACAAACATGTATACAAGAATTTTCTCATTGTCTTGATGAACATACTCGAGTATATAGTATTATGCTTGCAATGACTCGTTGGTCAGCTATGAGAATAGAATGTGTTGTAGCAGCTTTTGTTGGTTTTCTAACTTTTTCAATTTTACTTACATATCACAGTAGGATATTATCATTTGATTTATATATTTATGAAATCTTTTAATATATATATATATATATACAGGTTTACCTATTTCTGATTTAAGTTTAATTTTGGCTTATTCATTTACATTAGTTGGTTCTGTTCAATGGATTATTCGACTTAGTGTTGATGTTATGATGCAGGTAGAAAATAGAAATTTTTGTTTAAGCGTTTTAATTATTACTTTGAACAGATAAAAACCTAAAAGAAAGACTTAATCAAGTCTTTGTTACAGCAAGTATTTGAGTTAGTAGAGATGCTTCATTACGGATAATCGATTAGTTTGAAGAACATTTTTGATTAAAAAATCTATCGTCTTGGTTACAGCACTCAATACAGTGATTAACAACTATTTCGATCAATCAAATTTCGTTGAACATGGATGAGTAAAGAAATATACGAAAAGCTGCTATCGAGCGATCTCAAAACAATGTTTTGTGTCTTTCATAAAAACTAAAATTCCAATAGTCTTAAAAGATCTGGCACATGGTTACTAATACTCTATCAATAACTCTCCAAAACTACTTATTAATCGAATGAGAAGTCAAAGATCATCGGCTAGCGCAAAGATTCTTTTACTATTCAACATTAGAATGTATCATAGATTTTCTACGAATCTTATTCTACAGATAAAGTACTGCGTATTTTTCAAACTCTCAATCTAATTAATAAACTTTATCAATCAAATAGACACCCATAATTACTATATCGTGTACTGTAACTAAGATGATGAATTTTTTTTATTGAAGGTTATTTGAAAAACAAAAAAGCTTCAATAAATGTCTTCAAATAAATTGATTGTGTGTGATTAACGATGGCTAATAGCTCAAATCCTTGGTTAACTCTTGCTTATGAGATTTTACCTGCGAAAATCACTAGTTCTAGTATACTTTAAGTATTATTAATTCTATAGATGACAAGTGCTGAACGTGTTATTGAATATATTGATTTACAACCAGAAGAATCACCAAATTTTAAGAATTTAAGAAGTTTACCACCTCAATGGCCAATAGGTAATATTATTTTCGATAATCTTTCATTTCGTTATTCATCAACAAGTCCATGGGTACTTAAAAATATAAATATTTTTATTCAACCAAAGGAAAAAGTAAAGTTTTTGTAAAAGAAAAATAGCATTAATAATCTAATTCTTTTGTTTATTTTTAGATCGGTATTGTTGGTAGAACAGGTGCTGGAAAAAGTTCACTTATTCAATCATTATTTCGTATGGCTGAAATAGATGGTCGAATATTAATTGATAATGTTGATACAAAACAAATATCATTATATGATCTTCGACGACATATTTCAATTATACCACAAGTAAATCATCAATATAAAAAATTTATATAGAATTTTTGTTTTTGTATTAAAAGGATCCTGTTTTATTCAATGATACACTTCGAATTAATCTTGATCCATTTGGTGAATATTCTGATATTGAAATTTGGAATGCACTTGATGAAGTAATGCAAAACAAAACTGTATGATTTAATTAATTATTATTTAAATTTTATATTAGGTTCAATTAAAATCTGATATGATTGATGGTTTACAACAACAAGTTACTGAAGGTGGATCAAATTTTAGTGTTGGTCAACGACAATTAATTTGTTTAGCACGAGCACTTCTTAGAAAAAATAAAATACTTGTTATTGATGAAGCTACAGCTAATGTTGATCATAGGTTATCTATTGAATTTAATAATGAATATATGTTCTTGTTTTTTTGTTGTATCTTATATTTATAGAACTGATCAACTTATTCAATTAGCTATTCGACGCAAATTTGTTGATTGTACTGTTTTAACAATTGCTCATAGGTAAAACAATAACTTGAGTTCTGCGGGATAAAAGGGATTTGAGAGTGTCTCTTAGTACTGTAAGAACAATATATTGCTTTAAAAGAACAAAATATCTTTGAAGTTTATTTTAATTTTATATAATATTGTTTTAGACTACGAACAATTATTGATAGTGATAGAATTTTAGTCTTATCTCATGGTCAAGTTATTGAATTTGCAAGTCCCTATGAATTATTATGTGATGAACAATCACATTTTGCACAATTGGTCTCTCAAACCGGTGATCGTGAAACTGCACATTTAACTCAACAAGCTAAAATGGCTGCAATGGCTTATCGATTTCAATGAATGATCTTCACAACTTCTTTTTTTTTCCGCTCTCTCTACTTTCCAATTTATTACATTCGAAAAATTAAGCTTTATATTACTGGCATAAATTATGCTAGGTATTTGAAAAACATTAAAATTTGTTAGTAAATATAAATTGATTTTTCAACAAAAAGAAAATAGTTTGAAGAATTAGATAATCATTTGGATGAACATGAAAGTTTATTTCTTGACATATTGAATTTTTGAAAAAGATAAAGTTTTACAGATAAATTGAATGAGCTGTACATCTCAAAAGCAATAAGCATTCATTTTTGCTGAAAATTTTTTTCTCCTTTTGAAACTTTCTAGTTTCAATTATTAATGAGAATTAGATGTATAAATATCGATTGCCGGCAAGAAGCGTCACTTTAACTTATCGCTGCATATTTTAACAATGACTTTCATTATTCTAAGTTCCACGAAAGGTTTGAAATAAGCCATCTAATCATAGGATTTTTTTTCTCATGTCGGACGAACTGATTGACAAAAATCTTTAGATTAGGTTGATCTGATCCGGAGTGTCTAGCATGTTCTTTTTTGTCTTTTGTTAAATTTTTGATTGATATATATGCATTCTACATTGTTTTCGAAGAAGAAGCTAGATCTTCAAACTTCAAGTGTACAACATTTTTTTGTTTCCATATACAGATTATTTTCTAGTATGTGCTACGCCTTTGTGTGGTCACAATCAGAAAAAAAAAACTTTCATTCAGAAATGTGGTATAATTTTCATAGAATTATCCTAATAAAAAAAATCGTTGACTTAACAAGCAAAATCAACTTATTTCATATTTGGTTTTATGTCAATGACGACAATTTACTTCGAGCCGAATTGGAATAGTAAACTCGTTTGAGTCAGTCCATGAAAAAGTGTTTCATTTTGAGCTCTGGTTTCATTCAATTATCTAGAAAGCTTGTTCTAAAGTTTTTTTTTATTCTATTACTGCATAATAAACAATGTACTTCCCGTGATTCACGCAAATATTTTAAATTTAGATATGTTTTTAATTATTTTTACTAATGTATATGAACATTTTCTTCTTAGAAAATTTTAAAACTATCATTTCCATTTAAATTAATTATCATTCGATCAAGGTAGCGTTAACAAGTTTTATTTTTTGAATAAAAGGAAAGCTCGAAAAGTTTTTTTGCTAGTCATTTTTCGATAAAAGTTAAGATCTACTGAAAATATTACATTTTAATGCGATTTTATATAATAATCTGTTGATATTCCAGGTTGTCTTGGATTTTCATGGTGAAAATTCAGATCTTAAAGACTTGTCTTTTATTTCTCTGCTGATACAGTTTGAAAAGCTTGTACTAGATAACTATTGACAGGGCAAGATTGGCATGTTTCAAACGTTTGATCTCTTGTTTCAATGAGCTTTCAATGTTCACGAATTAATTTGTAACGATCCAACATTCGACTACTCTATTATATTTTTATCATCACGAGAAACTGATCTATCACTAATGATAATGTAGAATACAAGATGGAAATTGATGTCTTCAAATCTATTCAGTCTATAACAACTTAATCCAATATAAAATTGCTTTCAATCATTAATGAATTGATAATGCATTCATTGAGCACAAAACTTTGTTGAACTTCAATCAGACAATTAAAATTGGCATAACCATTGACGAAATGACGCTCAGTGTATCTTATATTTATTTTCATGTTCAATGAGAATCAGCTTCAATTATAGCTAGAACAACTTGAAAAGTTTCTCCAGTTACATCAATCGGAGAACCATCCGACTAAGTTATATTTCGAATGCTGAAAAGTAATCTGTTAAAATTAATAAAAAAAATTGATTAGTATACGATCTGAAGGTATTAAATTCCTTCATGCTAATACTAAATGGGCACAGTTTTCCTTATAAGCCAAAACAATTTATTCGTCATGTAAAAAAAACATTCTTTGAAAGTATTCTCATGATACATTCAAAATGCACATAGAACATGTTGCATCACTAGTTTGAAAGAAATGTAAAAATAAAATGAAGCTCCTAAAGATGTCTAAGCATCAGATTACAAAGTTCCACTGAAATTACAGTTGTTAGAAGGGTCAGGTCAACAAATCGTTTTGGCGCGCTCTATGCAATCAGCATAATTATACCATTTTTTTTTGACTAATTTTATTATATTAAATATAAAGAAATAGATGATTCAATTCTACGTGACTTCTATTATAAAACGACTTGTTTTCAAATGTAAAAATACAGATTAAGAATAATAAATGAGAAAGTAATATTCTAATTAGATATAGTTTTAAAATAAAACTTGCCAAAATTGTCAAATATGTTGCGTAGATCTTTTAGAATGAAATCCAGACTCTGACTAGAATCGTACAATATATTATTGTATGACAAAAAACACAATTAAATATTCGATAATACATTATCATTCTATATAATGGTTAGATCAAGAAAAAGTCATATATATTGTGTTGAAAAATTGTATCACATATAGGAATATGCAAGTTTCCTACAATTTATTATTATTCTCGACTAGATTTTTTTTTTTTTCATCTTTATATATTTAAATGAGTGAAACATATATTTAATGAATAAATGTTGTTCTGTATTTATTTTAAAAATGAACAACAATTTAAATGAATAACGAATAGTCGTATTTTGTTACCAACACATCCATTTAGGAGATCGATGTTGATTTTTGAGAGCAAACGTAAGACAATCTAAAAATATATAAATTTATATTTAAACTTTATATGTTTTAAAATTTTACTTCTTTTTGGTCGATCTGTATCAATAAATTCTTCATTAGGCATTGATGAAACATCAGATTGATCCTACAAACAATTATTAATTTTTCTTTGTTTTTTTTTTTTGTTGAAATAATCATTTTACATACTGAATGATCGATCGGAAAGTCGAGATCTTTTGGCCATGCCTGCTGAAGAAATCCTGTTGGAATAAACATTCGTTTATTTCCATGAACATGAATCAAAATAAAGGAAAGAATTGAAATGCAGATAATTAATCGAGTCATGATCTAATACATCAAACATTGTTTTTGTTTTGTTTTTTATTAATGATTAAGTATTATTACCTACTTGTTAAGGGATTTTCTAGCTTTTGTGTTAAGTCAAACAATTGTAAACGTTCTATTTTATGTAGTTTTTCCAAGTAATATATAAAGAAAGAAGTTGCCTCTTCTGTGTAACTAAAAGTCAGAATTTCACGCTTAGGTAATAAAAACAATTTATGTAAAACACTCCATATATAATCAAATAGAAACTGATAAAATGAAAAAATGAAAAAAGGAGCTCCGTTATTACATTAACAAAGTCCACATTTATTTGGATTCTCAGCATTTTTCTTATAAAACATGATTCGCACATATCAATTATCTTAACCTTGTATTTGCTATTGTTGACATAAGAGTTTAGTTCAGTTTAGAATATGTAAATTCATTTAAAAAAATTCTCCTAAAAAAAAGGAGTTATAATAAAAATAAAGCTGAATTCATAGATTTAGAGAAGAGTTCCAAACAAAAGACAACGAGCAATTCTTATAGTGTTTACATTTCAATTTTTTCTGATTGCTCTATTTCATTTGCTGTTAATCAGAAACAAAGAATAAGTGAATTCATGTTTGTTTGTTTCGAAGCAAATTTCAATGTTCAGTATCAATTTTCTTTAGTATAGGTCGATTCTGACTGTTTGTTTTTTATTTGATAATTTTAATATGAAGGGTAAAACCAACAGAAATAGGCAGTAAATTGGTATGTTATCAAAAAATTCGATTTAAATAACGATTATGCTGTTTAGACAACAAATGTAATCTTTAATTTCATTAGTGCTCAAGGTGTAGGAAATGAAAAATTATAGCAGAAGTTTCTTTCCCCTTTCTTCTCTTCATGTATAATTAGACAGCGTAATGAAAAAGACTGAAAAATTTTCTCCCGTATAAAATCATTCCAAAAAAATTGAAAACATAGCTTCTTCCTAAAAAATAAATCAATATTTTCACTTGACTTAAATTTCAAAAGTATTTGTTTCAGACTTAGTATGAAAAATAAAATCTAGAAAACTCATTTATAAATGAATTTTCTAGATTCAGTTTTTCACGCTAAATTTGAAATAGACACTTTTGAAATTTAAGCTAAATGAAAACTATATAATCATAAAAAAAAAACATTTAAAACGCGCATATTCTTGATTCTCTTATGAGACTCTATCTAACCATATATGAAGCAAAAAAAAACCTACTTCCGTTATAATTTTTGCTTTTACGGCATCTTAAGCATTAATACATGATGCTCTAATGCGATAATTATAAGAAATACATGTTGTGCAATATACTCTTGAGTGTAAAGACTGCCCACATCAATCCCTGCTCGTGCGGAAAATTTTCCCAATTATTTTGATTCTTAGGAATAAAAAAAATATTGTCGCAATATATATTCTATTGAACAAAATAAAACTAATTAATTTATTATTGTTTATGTATAAAATAACAACTGAAACACATCTCTATTATCAAGTAAACTTCATAATACAATTAAATCATTTTATAAAACCAAGGTTTTTTAATATATTCATAATATTTTTTGTTACATAATTAAAAATCACTATTACAATTTAAAATAAATTCTAAATACATTTGCCACACCCTGCTGAAAACTAAACATAAATTTCTTCGAGAAACAATTGCCAAACATTATAAAAGTCAGCATGAATTTATTTTCATCATCAATCAGTAAGACAAATAGAACACAAAAGAAAGTCATTGATCAAGCCTTAACAACAAAAAAAAAACATCATAATTTGCCTTTATTTCCTTGATGGTAATTATTTTTTAAATAAATCATTTTACAAGATTCAACTCAAGGATTCAAAATAATTTTACACTACATTGCACATGCTGGGTTCTACCCTTGTGCCATTTAATCTTTTATTTTAATTTTTTTTACAAAAAAACAAAATGCATAACAAGACAGAAAAGAAATCGAATTATTTTCATTTAGTTCGTGTATAGTAACTATAATTAATTGCTGCATGTTTTTTAACTTGATCAGCAATGCGATCAATATTTGTATTATCTGATGCAATTATAAGATTAGATTCGTCCGATTTTATTTGAGTTTTATTTTGTTGTTTTGGTACATATGAGATAACATATTTATCATCAAGATTCATCCATGACTGTGGTATTTCTTCAGTACTAAAAAAAAGAAAATTTTAGAAAAAAAAAAAAAAAGAAATTTGATATAGAATTTTACCGTTGACGATATGATTTAGATGCTGATGATGTTTGATCATGATTATTATGATTTGATGAATATGATGCATTTCCAACAGGTGGATAAAGTGCTCGGCGTAATGTATTAAGATCAACACAAACACCATCTGGTTGTAAACGTTGAAGTTTTTCATACATTTGTTGACATTCTTGTTCATCATTTGGTAATAATGTAACTTCAGGTCCATGAATATCAATATTAACTGGTGGTGCACTTTCAATATTTCGTTTTTGTTTATCTTTAGTATGAGGAGGTTTTTTCTCTTGAATAGATGTTTTTTCATTGCGACGTTGTTTACATGATGATGTTCGTTGATAATTTCTATCATTATTTGATGATTGTGTTGCCATTATAATTGGTGCAGATTGGACTCGAGAAGATGGATTTTTTCTTGTTGTTTGCTTCTATAATTTAAGACAAACGTTAGTAAAAAAAAAAAAATGTCTTTCTTTCTTTTTTCTTCTCTTGATTTTTTTTATAATAGCAACATGAATGCTGATGAGCTTAGATGCTTTATGTGAAGCACTCAAAAATAGAAAGACGTATTGTGTTGATGGAATGAGGATATATTATCCACGCTGTGTATACGCCAAGGAAGAAAAAAAAAAGAACAGAAGGATTTTATTATCTACCTACATATAGACTTGTCGGTGTACTCAATGATAATGACTAATGTCGTAGTTCCTTTTTTTTTTTCAACGAGAAAGAAATGTAGTCAATAAATATGTTTTACATTTATTTTTTTTGTTTTACAAAATACCTTTGTTCTTGGACGAATTATTTTCACTATATAAAATTTCTCTCTGATGTATTTGAAATATTACAATATTTATCTATTAAGATGATAATTTTTGAATATAGAAGTTTTTTGCATTCATTAACAAGAATACATAAAATTATTGATTTAATTAAAACTAATTTCGATGAAAGCAATTACAATAATGAAATTTTCTTTAGACCTTATCAAACAAAAAGTCATCAGCAATTTTATGAACATTCTCTCAAATTAAATTCAATAAAGACGTTGTTGCTTTTCTTTTTACAAATTTAACAAGTCGTATAAAAATAAAATAAAAATCTTACTTTTGGTATTGAAGGTTTCATATTATTATTAGGTCGAACAGTTGCACTTGATACACGTGTCACTGTAGTCTTTTCTTTCAATTGATTCATAGCTGATGTTTGTCTTACTTGACCGTTATCAAAAGTAAATGTATTTGTAGTTATTTGATGAGATTGTTCTGTATCAAATGTTGCTTTCATTTTTTCTAGTTGAGCATAAAATTGTTGAATAAGAATTTGTTTATTAGTTAGTTCTGGTGGTTGAATTTCATCATAATGTACAGTAGCTAGATGAACAGTAGGATTAGATTTTGATGATGTATCTACATTAGATAATTGATAACGACCAATTAATGAATGTGGTTTTTGGTGCTAGAAATAAAATATTTGGTAAAAGGAGATAAAATTTATTCTAGGTGATTTTGATTGAGAAATGAAGAACATTCTTCATTTCTTTTTTATCAAAAAATTTGTCCCTCAAAAATACCAGTAGATAGAGGATGCTTGCTTCGAAACATATATATATATCAGAGAAAAAAAAGCAAACATGAAAATTTACGGTCGAAACAGGAGTAAAGTCTCCTTATGTTATCTAGGTTCTACAAATATGATAAAGTTTGTGAAAGACTTTACAGAATCACATGAAATTAATCATAGCTTCAATGTGAACAAAATCAAATAGAAGTATTTAAGATTGTTTTTAAAAGAAAATCTAGTTTTTATATTAGAGTCAATGATCATTTAAACGTTTATATAACATTTGGAACTTTTTCAAATATAAATTATTGAATATAATTGTCACTTTGATGTGTGCTTTACGTTTTCAAAGTTCGGATTTAACATATATATGATGGTAGAATAAAAACTCGTTTTTTTTGTAAAACTTTATGCCATAATAATTATTCTAGAATATTTTACTTCAATATTGTATTAAAGCTATATCAATTTATAACAAATTAAACATTTGCATCCATCAGAAATGCTCACAGAGCAGGGATGAGATCTTCATACCACAAAAAAAATCTAAGAAAAAGCAATGAATTTGATCGATATTTATTGTTCAAATTTTGAAACAAGCATCAATATAAATTTCCATTTCTTTCGAAATATACTCGATCTATTCTATCTAATCCTGCAATAATAACTAACATAGAAAAAGAATAATAATTATTTGTTTTTTTTTTATTGGTTTGTGTCGTACTTATGTAATTTGTGTTATTCTTTTTCTTGAATATTTTTTCAAAATGTGACAGCTCAGCAGAGTGTCCTGCTCAAGTAGACCGACCAGGGTAATTGTGCGAAAAAGTCACTCTGTGAATATCTCTGTTTCATACCAGTTTCGTTTGATCAACAAGTTCGCAAACACTTGATAGTGTTGTATTATCACATAAATTGGTATTATTCGTTGTAAGCTCGATATTTATTGGTATCTGAGAACTATAACAAAAAGAAAACATTCCAAACTAAAGAATAAACAACAATCATATTTATACACACTTTGAATCTGGCATTTGATTTTGATTACTAGAATAAAAATCATATAACATGTATTCATTTCTAGACATTTTTTAGTCTTATAAGTATCCACTCATAGTTTAAATAAATAGTTTTCGGTGACCGACCAATTCCTCGCAGGTATCGATATAAATAAAGATGTTTTGTGTAACTTCACTCATTCATTTTTTATGCTCCTTCAAGACTAACATGTTCGTGAGACAAATTATCCTGACAGTAGGTTTCTAATAGTTAAAAAAAACTTTCCTCATAAGTTTGAACTCATACTTCATTGTCAATGTTTCATCAATTGAACGACCAACAATTGGTGTTGTTGTTGGACCATCATACATTGTAAACGTTTCTAAAATTCAATAATAAAGAATAAATTATTCTTCAAAAAATTCTACCTGATAGATTAGTTGCACGTTTAGTAATTTCTTTTTTCAATTGTTCTTTTGCTGATGGTAGTATTGCTAAATGACGAATTGGTTTTGATATAACCATATCAGTCACTGCAGTAACAGTTCGTTTTTTTGATGGAGCACTTGCTGTTAGACGTTTTACTTGAGGTATAATTGTCATCATTGTTGCAGTAATATCTGCTTGTTGTTTTTCACTATGAATAAAATTCTATTTTTATATTAATAGAAAATTTAACAAAATAAAATAATCTATACGTTTCAATAGTTATTTTATTTTCATCTAGAAAACATTTCACTTCAATTGGTTTGATATTTTCAATGTGATTTGATTTTGTAACTTGACTGATCTATGAAGAAATAAAAGAAAAAGTCAAATATTTTTCTTGTAATTTGTTCTCTCTTTTTTTTTGGTTGATTTACTTACATGTTTTTTCTTGTTTTTAATAGTCGATGATGAAATAGACATAATCTGAAATACAAAAACCGGTGAAATTAACTAATATAAAATTTTCCAAATGAAAAAAAAAAAAAGAAAAATATATAAAACTAATGCTTAAACAGCAAAATTCGGTATATAAACTGCACTTCTATATATTGGTTTTTGATTAATTATTAAATCATGAATAACTTGTTGTAATTCATAATTTGAATGTTCTACACGAGCTAATCGATCTTTTAATTGTTCTATATTAAGAGATTCAAATGATTGAAGATTTTGTTCAGCACGTAAACGTCCTGCTTGTTCATCAAGAAGACGATTATAAAGACTAGTATTTAAATAATCAGTAAAGATAAAAGAAAAAATTATGATAGTAGAAATTTCAAACCTTCTTTGAACAGCTAATTTTTCATCACAAATAGCACCTTGTTCACGAACAATTTGATTAACTATTTCTTTACGAAATTTTTCGTTTTCCATTTGTGTTTTCTACATATGTTGAATGAAGAATAAATTTTAATTTATATTTTTTAATTTATATTTTACTCGAAGTTTTCGTTGATATAATCGACGTTCTTCATTATAACGTTGATTCATATATTGTTCAATTTCTTCAACTTGTTCCTATGACAAAAAAAATTCATTTATATAATTCTTTTTCTATGATAAATATCAATGCTCACCTACTTGAACAAGTTGATTATAATCATTTTTAAGTTTAACTCGAAGATTTTTAATATATTCTCTTGCTAATGAAGAATCATTTCGTTGATTTATTGCCCATTGTAAGTCCCGTTGACTTTTACTTAATTCTTGTTCGTAACGACGTTGGATACGTTCAATTTCTTGACGATGTAATTCACGAGGTGCTCCTTAGTAACATTAATAGAATTAAAACATTCTATGGCCGCAGGTTATAAATACTTACGAGTAGTTTTTTCTCGACAAGAATGAGATCGATGACGTGTTATATTCCAACTTGGTAAAGACATTAATGTTCCAGACCTATCGGCTATCTACAAAAAAAAAGTTGTTTCCTAAATGTTTTTTTTTCCAGTAAAACATATGAGTATTTATCTCTAAGACATCGAATGTTAGAGAAATAGGAGGCGATTTTTAACGGAAGTAATTTAAAAAAACAAGGTTGTAGTTGTTTTTTGGAGGAAATAATTTTTTTAATATCAAATCAGACCAAAGACATAAATTCAAAAGCTTAGCTCTTTATATTGCTACGTGCAATTAACTTTCGACACTAAGGGAAAAAGTTTCAATCCTTGACTTTCAGAAAACGGAAAAAGAACTTTTCAATTCTTTGAAATCTGTAAATAGCATGTAAATGTTCTTGTCCCACGTTTTATTTTCTATAGTATTATAGTTATTCACATGAAAACTCTTCAAGTCTTTGCAGTCAAAAGCAATAATGAAAAAATAAAATTCATTTCGAAATCAAGCGAAACTCCTACTAGAATTTACTAAATTGTTCGTTTATTCGAATTGAGGTAAATGTGAATATGAGTAAAGTAGAAGACCATAGCCACCCAACTAAGAAACATCAACATTCAATTCAAATAAAGAAAGAAATCTTGAAATTTTTTTTTTTCATGTTTCTTTTATCATCATTATTTATCGATTTAATCTATTCGAAGATCACTTTCTAAAAAATAAATATTCACTATGCGATTAATTAATTGAACATTAACCAGTCGACCAAATATTTAACTATTAGATTGCGGTCTATCACAGAAAGAAAAAGTTGTCAACGAAATAAAAAAAAGAATTCTGTCAACGAAACGGCTCGGCATCTTTTACAAACCTCTCGCTTTTTTTCTTACATTTTTTCACCTTCAAATTGATAGCCATTATTGTTCATGTTGTGATGGCATATTCGTCCAACAACTGTACAATTATGTGTTTTACTCATTACTGACATCTTCAGATGACTGATTGTTTGTTACAATAATTAGATCAATATAAAATAAAACCAGAAAGATTTTCAACTAGTCATTATCATTATCTTTTGAAAGTTAATTTAATAGCTCATTGATTTCTTTCGATTGTTAAACCAATCGTAATATACGCACAGAATGTCTGGAAGTGTCCATAGAATACCCAATCATTTTCCTTATCTGTATTCATACATACATATGGCAACGCTTCTCTCGTTCTATAAAAGATTATACGATGCCTTGAAAAGTTTCTTTCATAAACGGGCTTGATCACAGTACTGAGAGTTTTTTTTTTATTGAATTCGATCAAGTATGAAGAAAACTTGTTTGAATGAAAATTAAAAGCACCAATAAAATATTGTTTTTTTATGAAAGAAAAAGTGCTCATGTGTGTCTTAATCAATAACTTTCATTCTGAATTGAAGAGTTATTTCAATTGTGGTTAGGATGCATTGATACCTAGAGTAGCTTCTTCAAATGTTAACACATGAGGTACCTCTTGTATTGTTTGTTTCGTTTTTTCAAACAGACTACCGAGTATACTTCTTCGCTTCTCAATTAATAACAAATTCGGTGCTATTTACCAATCAGCATTAATATCCGCAATAAAAAAAGACGCCGTATTCGTTTGATTATCACCATTTTTGAACAATGTTAATGAACGATGGTTTCCATTCATAGCCGGTGAATAGAGATATTCAATATAATCCCAGACAAAATCATCCATATATGTTAAACCAAGCATAAAACTTCCTTGCAATGAAATATTATAATCCATAATAATGGCATTAGTGAATTTTGTTGCTCGTTCAGCTGGTATATTGATAACTTTTAAAATTCTTGATTTATGTTGAAAATATGTAAAGCCTGTTCGAATAATTCGAGTGAGAGTAGTTGAATTACTTGACTTGCTGATACTGATAATATCTTTAGTCGAATTCGTGATAACAGATATAGCATTTACTAAGCTTCTAATTTTATCAGGGAAACTTGGTGATATTGTGCTACTATTGCTCGTTTACGATTAAGGTTTGATGAGGTGAGTTCTGGTTGAAAATATGATAACATTTGATATTTTTGTAAAGCTAAGATGCTTGCACTAATGAAGCATGAAATATTCAATGCAGCTTTAGTCATCTGTAATGTTTATGGTGTCATCGATGTCAATAGATGTTTGTGAGCAAATTGATCATTGTCAGTCAACGATAATGTATGCACAATTTTCAATTGTCTATTACCGTGAACAATCTGAGAGGTGTTTGTATTATTGAATAATAACGTTTCAGTCAAAACCTGTGACGTAATATCCAGATATCATCGAATCCACAGTCATTGATTTATGTTGTCAATAATATTTGGATATTTTCACTTGCGATTTTTCTCAATTTCAATGTTTGAATTGATAATTTTAATAATGCAACATTGGATTGCAGTGTTGTTAGAATCGAATCATTGTATGCAGCCAAAGCTTCACCTTTGAAGATATTGTTTGAAAGATACTTTTCGATCACTTCGATCGAACCGACATAATTCTGATGAATACTATTGCTATTGGACATAGTACGTTTGAATGCAGCGTTGAATGCTTGTTGATTGAACCAAGTAAATTGGTCTACAACCAGTTTTTGTTTGATGATATTCAGCTCTCCTGGTGTGTTACCATGTGGTGCCTATTCCAGGACTTGATGGCAACAGCAGCATGACATCTACTCACATTTGATACATTTATGACATTTTTTTGTATAATACTGAGTATATTATTGTTTGATTTGTACATTTGTATTGATGGTTACGTACCGAGTGGCAACAGATGAATTTGAATCTGATGGCGAATCGATCTTGTTTGCAACAATGATCAATGTTGATAGAGAAGCGCCTGATTCGTCATTGAAGACAAATGCTTGAACAACATGAGAGCTTTCACTGGCAGCAATCATTAATAATCTAACATTTTGAATTACTTGACAACGAAATTGTTCTGGTATTGAACAGTTGACCATAACATTACTGACTGTTGAAATTTCGACTTGGGCTGCTCCAGTTGAGCCAGTTGTTGTGATACTCGGATTTATGTAATTGGGCCAGTTACCTTAATCAAATCAAGACATTCATATTTTTAAATTTTATTAAGTTAGATTGCATAGAATGCGTTGCATCGCGTTAGCAAATGCAACAGAAATATAATCATAAAACTTTGTTTCATTTTCAATCTGAGAACGTGAATAAAACGATGAAAATTTGAAATGATTTATTAAAAAATGGGTCGATCTTATTCTCTATTTTATTCGGTTACTGAAATACATATTGTTTTACATAATAATTTTTTTTCACTTCTGCTTGTTGAAGTTGACAAATTAGAAAAAGCAAGACTGAAAACAGTTGAGTACATAATAAAAAAAGGCTTAACTTTTTTATGATATCATTTCATGAGAACAATAAAACTCATCGTCTCGATAATAGTAATTGTTTTGAAATTGCGTCTCAAAAACATTCATGAAGAACAATAAATAGTGGTGATTCTCAAGCAAATCGGAAAAAAGTTACATCAAGAACGAATGAAAGTGCCAATTTTCTGAACCTGACCGAATGCCAATTTTTTCCTAACATGAGTCGATATTCCTTGTAATTTGAAAGATATGCTGATTTAACGAACCAGTCTTTGTCATATACAGTTGACCACTCTGCAAATCAAACAAAAAGTCTATAATTTCATTACTTGGTATCGAATCAGACTTACCACTCAAATAAATGTGATGAGAATGTGTTTGAAGTAGCTGCCAGATTGGGGTGATTTATATACGATGGGTAGACATCGATGTCCGATTAAGCTGTACTACGGAAATTAGGGATTTGATACGATAAAATTGATACTCCGTTCTATTTATGAAGAAAGTAATCGGTATTCTATTGTGTGTGTCATGTGGAAATGAAATGTTTGAGTAGTTTTAGTGAATTGATCTTTATTTTCTCGTCAATTCAGGATTTAGAATATAGATAAGTTTTTCTTCTATTCGGGGATCTGAAGAGTGAACTCGTTCTCTCAGATATTGCCAAGTGTCACGTTTTCTATCAATGATTGCCGTTGACCATTAATCGTCAATCTCCAATAGTAATCTGCACAGAATACTGTTGATGATCAATGACTCGCCACATAGATGAAAGTTATATGTTGCAAAAAGTGAGTATCTTTTAGAGATTGTGTTTTAATTCTCTTTAGATAAGAGTACCAACATTTGACTAATGTTCGAATGGCTGCAATGCTGACAAGATATTGCTTTGCCATGACTAATCTAGTCTCTTGAAATACGCCAATAATCATGAAAAAAAATTGAGAAACATTGTCAACAACATTGCGATCAGATAACAATCTAAAACACTGAGGCCAGCGTAGGATATCTTAGTTTCGGATTCGTCCAGAACACCTTTACAACCGTGCTTTTTAGTTTCAAAGCAGAGTTCAGTGATCTCTATCAACTCCAAGAATCCTTGTTGAAAATCACAAAAAATTTAGAGAAATTCGTCATGATTCGCTTAAAAAATGACTTCCAAGTAGAGCTTGATAAGCTTCATCGATTGCCATAATGAAAAGTCCTATTCGACGACAATTAATGGTGTAAAAGTCATTTCTCTGCTAAAATGTGCTACTAAACTTGAAACAAGCATTTGTCATTTGCTTGATTATCATCAAAGTTGACATGATCCTTGTTCATATGAATAAATATTCTTCCGATCGTCACAAAATCACTGTAGGCTATCAATAATAAAAGACTGTCTCCAAAAATTTTCAATTGTTTTAAATATAGACCCAATTTTGAAAGAAAATTTAATGAACATACTATAGAAATGTATCAATATTCAAAACGAAACATTGACATTAAAGTTAAAAATGAGGCCAAATGCAATCTTCAAACACAATTCAATTTCGAATATGTTTGCTTTATCGCTGCACATCGTATCACATAGCAGAAAAAACAATACAGTCGCAAATTGTGAAAGAAAAGACTAAAACACAATCGATGTGTCATTTTCTCTCTATAAAATAGACATTCTTAGTCAGTAGCATTCTAAGTACATCGATAAAAAGAACGCTTTTGATTTTCCCTCATTAGTTTTTCAATGTGACATTTGGTAAGAGATTGATTTCTTATCGATCACAAATGAATATAATGAAAATTCATTTATAAAAATAAAGAATGTCAACCAACGAGACAACGAGTTTTAGTCTTTTGTCAATTTCTTTTTTGATTGCTGTTTGTAGCAATAATACATTAATCAAAATCGGAGTGTGAGTGTGACTGAGAAGAAGATCTACACCCCACTCGCACCTAAAATGTGCACAGCATTCAGAGCGTCTTTTGTATCTGCAAAATGTTCAGACTGCAGATCCACTACAAAATTCAAAACTTTGTCGTAGCCTCACCCGACACGTGTGAGACAATAACATGTGCGTTTTCTCAAAGTAATCTATTAATAAGATCGCATCGTTTTAAGTTTTCACAAGCAAATATTTGCATTTTAGTACATCTAAATTGTAATAAAATATTAATTAAAATGTGAATAGATAACTTTCGCTGGTACACAAATTTAATTTAAGGCTTTTGTTTGTATAAATTGATGTTTTGTTTACTGAATTGTACGTGTGAGTGGAACTCATATTGTCACACGCTGTTGCATACAAAAATTTATGGCGTAGTATTAAAGTCAATATTTTTGTTTTGAGGTCAATTACATTTTTTTGTTAAAATCTCCATTGGTGTATTTTGAAAAGCTTCTACGATAATGCATACATATCCGTGGGTAAATGTGATGATTAAAAAAAAATTTCTAGCGCAATCACGATCAAATCGTTTGAAGTGGAGAACTATAAACGTGATAGATTTTTCTCATGACGCTTCATCTGTGTAAAAAAGGATATGAATATTCGTGTGAATAAAGAGAATACTAAAACTCATAGCTATCAATCATCTCACACCAATATCCACCCACTACCCGATTGACTTTACATTCAAACATGTGTGCATTCTTCTTTCGGTTTTCTTTTTCTATCTAAGTTAATACGTTTTACTGTTCAAAATATTTTCCTTGATCAACTTGGCAAACAACACACGTATGTTCCAAAGAAGAAAGACCATGCATTCATCTATGCTCTTGATCATCTTACTGTTTATACGATACTTCTCAATTACATTTACATAGCAGGTTACTCGACATTTATTAATAATATGCACAACATCAACTTAAATTTAACAACAAAACAACAGTGAGATAAGATCATATTTTTTTTAATACTTAAACAAACGGATATTTACAAAACTACTCGGACGTCCACGAATACTTGAAAGAGAAAACTAACTAATTTACATATAATTTTACATGCAGACCTTACTGACTTATGCTTTCGAATATCTCCTTTGAAAAACTATCCAAAGGGATCTGTAATAACTTCATTAATTTTTCACCTATAGACAAGTTTTTTTCCAGTTATCTGGGTGTCATAATGTTCAAGAAGGCATTTAATCTTCGCAAGAAATATCTTCAAAACGTCGAATTTCTCAGAATGTAGGATTCTTGCATCGAAACAAATTCGCACTCTCTCCGTCCGTGACTATTTGTGGGTAGAAAATGAATAAAACTATGACAGATCCTTTTGAACAGTTATCCAACTGATGACAATAACTAACGAAGCTCTACATATATTGATTTAATCAAAACTAGGTATGCTTTTCGTTTGATATTATGTGTGACTGTTTACATGTTTTACAAAAATCGAGTGGCGAGCATCATTGTAGGTTCATTCAAAGGTTGACGCTGTTGATTTCTTCGAAGAACTCGATGCCAAATATTTTTAACAGCTGCTTTAAATTCAACTCGAAATGTTTTCGATGTCGCCAAGTATACGTAGAATGTCGATGATGGATTTATATATACCATAAAAACAGTTGCAATAAAATTAATGAATGCTTCTATTGTTTGTTGATCAACACTTTTGTTGATCGACATTGTTACAGAAGAATAAAAGGAATAGACTGGAAAGGGTATTGTAGACAATACATATACGACTACCTCTGCTACCAACATTCGCGTTAATTGAAAATCACGTTGACGCATGCTACTAATAGTCGATGCCGGATGAACACGACGGTGTGCGACACGTATATTACGCCATGTAACCAAACTGAATGTGATCATTAATATAAGTGGTGCAACTCCGATAACAATAAAAACATAAATTCCAAAAATAATATTGTATAGACCTGGTTTTATACATTTACCATTGCTAATCGTATTCCAAACGAGGGCATGGACAGAAATCAAAGACCAACACACAATCGTGAGAAAAATAATTCTTAAAGCTACTGGTACCTTGCCAAGATTTCGCATTGATACTTTACTGGAGGAGATACAAACACGATCAAAACAGGCAAGTACGATCAAGAAACGTGAAAGATTAATAACAATATGCGAAAAGTACGCGCGTAACTTGCAATAAATTAATGAATTATTCGTGGGATCGAACTGCTCGATTGAAAAAATATTTGTCGATGTAACAAATGACAATACGATAATATTTGAAATAGAACCTGCTAATAAATAACATGAACAAGAATTTGATCGAAGTTGTTTTCGAAGAAATACAAGACAGTTGCATAGATTGCCGATATTACCGAACACGATATAGATTATCATAATCCATCCCATATATTGTTGTATTGACGCGAGTTGAACTGCTAGATACGAGACCATGTTGACTGTATTCTATATTACACTAATAATTTCTATATATATATATATATATATGCAAGAAAGTAAAATGCTTATGTTTGAAGGTTTGCTGCTCTTATTATTAACCTAATGATTGATAATGAAGCTGTCGATGCGGATGTTATAGATGGAGCGTATCCGGAATTTAATGATGACAGAAAAGCATTAGGTTTGCAAAATGCCAGAGAAAAGTCAAAAGAATTTTTCAGTTGAAAAGTTGGTCAAGTCTAAAGAACAATATAATGCGAAAGAAATAGGACACTTTTATGGAATATAATAAAGAAGGATATATCATTCATTTTACTAGAGCTAAAGTAGTCTTTTTTCCTCTAAAACAACGATTTTTAGATTGATTTTGGGGCTCATGTAATAGTGAGTTAAACGCGTCAGTCAAAAAAAATTGTTTCATATATTATGTTATCAAATCCTGCAAACACAATTATCTCAACTAAATTTAATTATATGAATGAACAGATTTAATGCGATGACGTGACTAAGTGACAGATTAATTTTTCATCGTGTGCTGATAAAAACTCTCATCGCACTAATTGAGACTGAATAAAAGACCTTTTGTCAATATTTGTTGTTTCTGCAAAAAAATTCTATGCATTCGTATCAAAGAAAAAAATATTTTTAATAGTAAAGTGAAATAATGGTTATGCTTTGCTTGTTCCATTGATGTATTTTTATTTAAAAATGTTTGTTACTGTCTTATATTCTTCCCTAGCTTTTCATAACCAAACAATAATCATTCATCAACAAAAAGAAAATACTCTTCATTGATAATTATTTTGAATTTCTAGACAACTGTTATGGTTAATGAGGCAATCTTTGTGTCTCAATTAGAGCCCATAGACCTTCAAAATAGGATCAAACAAATATTTTTTTTTGACACAAGTTCAAACTATTCTCCCTAATTAATTGTAATAACAAGAATATTATATATTAGTTTTGAAAAGTACATTTTTGGACACAATTTTAATAAATTATTTTTTGAAGAGTATTCGAACACTCTACCAATAACGTTATTTATCAAAAACGGCTTATTACAACGAAGATTATACATGGAAGGAAAATAAAATTTCTTCGAAACGTTTGTATGAAATGCGAATTACATTTGATGTTTCATAACCATCTTTCGATTATTTTCACTTTGAAAAAAAAACAAGATTAAATACATTATAGTGTGTTTAACAGATCGATAGGTAGTGCATGTATAACATCTTGATACTACTATTTCTCAGCTAACTAACTTTCTCACTTTTTATAATAAACTATGAAAATCATTGTACATGAAGTAGTGTGCAAAAGTAATGAGACAACTATCGAATTCTATTTCTCTTCATTCAAAGGGTGCTGAGCGAAAATTGCTGCTCTTGTGAATCGTCTATAATTTATTTTAATACAGACTCATAAATGAAACGACGCAACAGAGAAAGAAGTACCTTTAAAAACAATCCACTTTTTTTTTTTAAAGATTTAGAAAAACGGCGCAACAAGTTGATCCCTATATTTATTCGATTACTAAGCTTCGAAAAGAATATTTTCTTATCAGTTAATAGGAAATTTTCTTCTCTTTCAAATACTATGTAATTTATATTTATCACACATTCGTACGTGGAATAACACAAGAAAAAAAAACATTGGGCAATAAATTTGTAATTTTTATATAAACTGTTCAAAAATCTCTTGTCAGACAACCATTAATTCGATTTTTATGGACTTATTATAAAGATCTTATACAATGATAGTTACTTTTACTTTTATGAAAATCATTAACAACATCATGAAAAATGGCAGTTAATTATATCTAAGTAACTATCATTTATAAGATATGATTGACAATGTTATATAAATAATAAATTTATTGCGCGAGTGTTTTCCGTTTCACTTACCGATATATAAGCAATATGAATTATACATTATTCTAAAGAAAAGATAACTTCATATAATCTTATAAGAATAAAATATCCTTTTCATAACCTATTTATCACAAAGATATAAGGATCGACATTTTGTGAGATTATTTAATAGAAAAATTGTGGACTTATGTTAAGGATACTTTTATTGCCTGTTGAAGCATTTCATTTAAAAATGTGTAATTAGAACAAATTATATAAGATAAGATCGAGAAAAAACTTTTCAAGCTTTCTATTATAAACAAAGTTTTCTTTCAGCATCTTTCTCTTAAAGATAACTAGAGTTCGGCATTTGTCTCATTTCTTTTATATCATATGTTATATATATACATGTAACTCATGTGCTGATGGAAAATCGTCGCGTTTTCTTTGCAATCGATACACGCTGATAATCATCTTTATAAAATGATTGATTGATGAACTTTTTAATTTTTTTTTCTCCATTTTTTTTAATGTTTTGGTCAAGTATCACATTAACAATATAATATCAGTATTTTTAAATATTTACGATAGCATATTTCATCATTACTAGTGTAACTGAATCAACAATTTCTTGACAACCAATTGATGTTTGCCATTTTTTCTTCTCAATTTCAATACTCAATGATCATTGAAATAATACAATTGAGGTGCAAGTAGAACGTCTAGAAATTTCTACGATTTCAGTGTCGGTCAAAAAACTTTTTTTTACAAATTCAACGATGAAATTATGTCTACAGTTTTACGATTGAATCAATGTGTCTTATGATTATTTCTCTGTTTTAGACCAGAGACTGTTCCGTAGATCGACTAATATGTTGTTGCACAGATTTATCTATTTAATGAAATACGAATTTTGTCGATATTGGTACTAATCTTCTAATTATTAACTTGAGAAACACGACAACGAGCTATTCGTATTTTGTCAAGAAAGATTAAAATAAATGCGAAAACCTCGGATTTAAATCCGAGTGTTATGTGTACTTCAAAAAGTGAAAAGGTACATTCACTGTGCTTTTTATCACTAAATTGCAAGGAGAAAATACAGACGTGCTAAGTT